>PVKN010010267.1:0-22841 GCA_004027915.1 Capromys pilorides
GCCGGCGAGATGATTCAGCGATCTAAAGCACCTCCTTACGCAAGCTTAGGCAAGCTTAGGTAACCACAGGGACCGTGGTTTGATCCCCAGCACCACATACTATGCCAGCCACAAACCCAGGACAGGCTGAGCCGGCCATAATATTAAAAAAAAAAAAGAACAACTTGGTTAGGGAATAAATACTACAAATAAATAAATAGAAAAATCACTATCATTACTATGATATATATAATAATTTCTTACAGTACATTTAAGTTATTAAGAAAAAGATTATAAAATCAATAGGAAAATAAGCACAGGAAGCAAATAGGTAACTCAGAGAAAAATAAAATGATTCTTAAAAATGAGAAATACAGCATTTATATACAGTAAGACACAAATTGAAATCATAAGAAATAAAACACAGCTTTTGCTGTCCAGATTGGCAATATGACAAAATTCTGCTAAGGCAGGAGAGCTTCATGGGGAGCCATGGCATTGTGGGAGACAGATGCTGTCACGTGACCCAGGCCCTAGCTCTGCACATGGATGGAGTCAGAAGCCACAAACCTGGCAGGCTGCTGGGCGTGCAGCTTCTCCACAGATCAGTGCTACCATCTGCAGCTAGGCTTCTGCTCTCTGCAGGGGTGACTATAGGTCTGGGACTGAGTAGAACAGGTCCTTATTCTAGAAGATGCTACCAGATCACTCAAGGCTGCAGCTGATAAAGCTTTACTAGGTGAAGATGCACCTCAGCACTGAATCACCTGAATTCATTGCCTCAAGAAGTGCTGGGGTGAAGTATGTGAGAAGCAGACGCGATGAGACCTCGAGGCTCCACTACAAAAACTGCTTTTCTCCCTACATAGCCACAAGACTTGGAGTGGCAGTCAAAGCTTCCACTTTTCACCGACAAGACTGAAAAGTTACAGACGCTACTTGAAAACTTTCACTAGAAAATGAACTCAAATCATACTCTGTTGAAATCTGTAAAAAAGTAAACCTGGTGTAGTAGACTGCACCTGGGGAGGTGGAGGCAGAAGGACTGCTGTGAGTTTGAGGTCAGCCTGAACTGCACATGAGGCCCTGTCTCTAAAAGGAGACAGCTAAGAAGCAGGTCTTGCAGCTGCAGTCGGTGCAAATGACGCACCTGCGTCTTAGCAGATTTTATTGCTGCAGCTGATATGCCACATGGGACAATGTATTTTGAAGTCCTGGGAGATACTGACTATTACACCAGCCTGAAAAGGCAGCCAAGTTGAGACTACAAAGATAAGAATCTATCGACACCCATGAAGAACAGGAGATTATATAGAATGACAGAAAATACATAAAATGAAAATGTTACAATAGTATATTTTTATGACTGACAATATTACTAAATATTTGAGAAATCTTAATAGACTTACTGACAGCTCAAAAGTTCTACAATAGACAAAGGACAAATATACTTGAATACTGCTTAAAGGATTAGCTGAATACCAAGGATACATATTATGACAATTAATTTGTAATTTTGTTAGGAACATTTTTAAAGAAAGGACAAGCTGTATATGTAACTCAGGGGATTCCATATTTTTTCTTATATTTCTAAGGAACGATTATAAAATATAAAGTTGTTAGAGCAAAGCTCTCACCAGACATGAAGAAATACTCTCCAGTAGCGATGGCAAACGTAGGGAGCGTTTGCCATGGTGCGCTATTTGTTATCACTGAAAGCTCTGAAAGGTGCACCATCACCGCCTTTGTGAATAATTCTGAGTCTGTGAAGTCTAAAAACTAAGACGTAGGACATGGAAGTGAAACTAAGCTTGTTCCTTCATATGTTCATGAAGACACAAAAACAGATGTATGACAAGAGATGCTCTGAGAAAAGAACTGGATGTCACAGCACAGTGTCTATGTTTTTAGCAGGTAAGACTACTTGTAAGTGCATTTTATTATGAACTTCTAATAATGAACTTAATATGTGTGCACATTAACAGCTTATTGGAAATGTCGGGATTTCTAACCTCAGCTAACTTCATGGGGTTTTTTTGTTTTGTTTTGTTTTGTATTTAGGGCAGGGTCCACAGGGTGTACAGAGTCTCACTACATAGATCACACTCGTACTCATCCTCCCGTTTTCAGCCTCCCAAGCACTGGCATTACAGGCCTGTGCCACCACACCCAATCTCAATCGTGTCTCAGCACAGCCCGGAGGCTGGGTGCCAGGGCATGCCAGGGATCGAACCCCAGCCTCTGCACTCTGCCTAGGCAGGCACCTTAGTCTGCTGTCTTGACCGGCCCTTGGATAACTTTAAGCATTCTGAATAATAAAATGCCCTGCTTCTACAAATTGATCCTATAGCTCAGCACATATCTGTACAATGCAACAGGGTACACGTTTACATACAACCGGGACAGGGCATGAGGACGGAGGAAGTTGGGTAAGGCAGCTATATCTGTGGAAGCAAACGAATGTCAAGAAACACTGCTAGGTGAAAAAAGATGGATACGTATGTGAGAAGGGATTCAACACTTTTTCAGAGACTATTCCTACATTTCTATAGTTACAGAATCCATCTGCAAGGATACATGCAAAACTAATCTGGTTATATCTGGCAAGGGACCAGGGAAGAGCTGTGGCATCGATCCTGGACAAACAGCCATTTCTTTATACTGCTTTGGGCTTTGTAAAGGTTCTGCCACACCTGTGCTCTACCAACTTGTAAAACTATTTTTAGTTGTCCACGAGTCTGACTTAAACCAAGAGTACATTTCTAAAAGCACTGATACATCTTATTCATCCTGGAATATTGCATTGAATTCCCAACACTACTTCTTTTGAGGGCAAGTCTCAAGAGCAGGTATCCCAAAGGGCAGAGATGAGCTACTGAGGGGCCTAAAAATTAGTAACATGACTGCAGGAAGAATGGAAGCAGGGACAGAAAGGAATGGAGAAGGAAGGGGAGGGGCCTGGAGGACCAGTGACCTTACAGAGTTCACTGTCACAGTATTTGACCCCGTGATCTCCAAGCATTTATGAGCAGGAATGTGAGAATTTTTTTTCTTCTGATAAAAGGCATTCAAAGGCTAAAGAGAAATTCTGATTAACCAAACAATTAGATTGTAAGGGTAAACATGAAAACTGGAGAACAATCCCTAGGAAGAAAATTTATAGCAAGTAGATCAACATAGCCCAAAAGCCCCAGAGCGTGTAAAAGTTTTTCATTGATCAATAAGGATATTTCTGCCTCCGTTGAGGCCGCAGACAGCTGCTCTGGAGAAATCTCTACTCGGTCCTTCCTCTTATCAGAACGTCGGAGGATGATGACAGAATGAATGTGAACAATTCTGACGGTGTCAACCTAAAGGAAAATCAACAGAAATCATTACTACCTCTCACCAACAATGCTTCTCTCTTACATCTCCCATTAATTATAGGATTGCATTTTACTAGAGTATCTGGTTAAAGATTTCGTTTTGGAAAACTGACACTTTTTGCAAGAATAATGAAATGTTTCAAATGAAAGAAATTGGAACAAAAATACAAAAGTTAGTATTTAGATAAAGGAACACCTTTTTTGAATGCTTAATAATAATTTGAGTAACAGCTATGTGCAAGACACTGTCACACAAAAGAATATAAATCAGAGCGCTGACAAAGGATTCAAAACAATAATGATATGGTTGAGGAACAATCATACATGAAACTATGCTAATGATGCAACAAATCAATGCTAGAGAGCTCACAAGAAAGAAATCATTTAGACAAAAACCTTCATAGAAAAGGTAGGCAGAACCGGGGATATAGCTCAGTGGCATAAGTGCCTGCCAGGCAAGCACAAGGTCCAGAGTTCGACTCCTGGCACCAAAAAAAGGAAGAAGGTAGGCAAGTCTACCTGTTCATTGATTGGTCTATGGGTATATGTGGGCACACAGAATTTCTACATGTACGTCAAATGAGTATATGCACTAGTGAGGTATGAATGAAGAGGTTGAAAGGTAAACTGGCCAACGGACTTAGCCACAGAGCTTAAGATGTGACAGCAAATGATAAGTCAGAGGAGGAAGGTCGGAGGGAAAATGTACAAAGTATCTAGCAACAAGCTGTGATTTTCAGGATGAACTCAAAGGAAATGACTTCAGATATCCTGTACATGAAGTCATGACAAAGCACTGGCTCAAGTAGATGACAGAGACAAAAGAAACAGCTTTGAAAGCCAGTAAGGAAAAATCAAGATGTGGTGGCTTACAAACCAGACAGGACAGAAAATTGTTAATGATGCCGGTCAAGTGTAAAGGCTGAGACTGGCTGAGCAAGGGAGGCTGATTTCACTGAGGAGACAGATGAGCTCATTTTCAGGAGAGCTGCTCGGGAGGAAAGGGTGGATGACCTGGCCACGCTCTCCAGGCACGTGGGGAGCTGATAATACATTATGAGTGAATAAAAAAGGTGGGAGACAGGGAGCACAGGCCTGCATCCATCCAAAGGGCCACCAATATCCTGCACAGGCGAGGATAAACGGGACAGGCAGGGAGACAGAGAAGGCAGAATCGGAACAGCACAAGTCACAAGTTTCAGCGGGGAAAGGTGAACTTACACTGCAAGACAACGCAGGGCCAAAGATGCAAACCTAATGGGCTTTTGAAGGAAGTTATTCAGGCGTGGTGGGCACCATAAGTGCTACAGCTACGAGCCCCTGGAATGTGGCCAGTCTGCTTTCACAGGTACAGGTGTGGTATAGGATCAAAACTCCCAAAGAATATTTAGAAAAAATTTTCCCAAAAAATATGTCCCAGTAAAAGACATATTTTCTATGAATCCTCCTCAAAATACTTGCTCTTGCTTTGAGCATACTGATCTCATGTTTCTTGCTGCTTTCTGGAGCAGTTCTGCAAGTTCTCTTTTCTGGGTGTCATTAATGGCACTGTCGTGGCCGCCTCAATGTCCTTATTTGTTCCAAAACCTTCACTTTTCATGATCATTTTGGGGAAGAGGCCAAGTCACAATGTTGCAGATGCAATGAGGAAGGGTGGTGACAACACATCACCGTGCTTCTTGTCTTTTTAACAGAAATTGCCACAGCTGGTTGAAAAACAGGGTTGATCATAAAATAGGGTGAATGTTTAAATAAGTGTTCAAATCTAAACGCTCAGCATATTTGTATAACCTCCTGTGCCTATTGCAGGGCTGGAACCCACAGCATTAAGCATACTAGGCAAACACTCTACCTACTAAGCTATATCCTCGGCCCAAGACTGTGTTTCTGTCTGTCTGTCTGCTTCTTTCTTTCTTTTACTGGGGATTGAACTTGGAACCTTACGCTTGCCAGGCAGGTACTCATGCCACTGAGTTATCTCCCTGGCCCCAGAGATTATATCTCTAATGGACAAAGATTTTATCTATTTTCAGGATTTTGCTATAAATAGAAAAACAAAGATTTTATTTATTTTTATATGCAGCTTACAATTTTGCTCTTTTCAAAAATGAAAGCTATCTAACCAATTCGGCTCTTCAACATTTACTCTCATAGAGATTTAATGGGAGTCAGGGATATAGCTCAGTGGCACAGCACTTGCCTGGCAAGTGCAAGATCCTGAGTTCAATTCCTAGTACAAAAAAATCCCACAAATGAAACAGTAAAACTGATTTTCAAAACAAGGCTTTGACAGTAAATGCTATTTTTTACAACCACATTTTCACTTCGTTTAATAAGCAAAAAGCTGCCGCAGTGATGTCCTGCTGCAAAGCCTGTGTGAGCACCTTCGCAGGTCCCTGGCATCACTGGGCTGCTGGGAGCTCCTCACAGCTCGGGCCTTTTCCCGTCCTGTCCCTACAGGGTGCTTCCCAGCCTTTTTGACGCTTTCATAGCCTTCGAATTTCCTGATCATCTGTCCAAAGGCAATTATTTTCTTCTATTTATCATTTCTCTTCTAATACCTATTACTTCTAAATGTGAGGCTACATATTGTGTCCTATTTAGCACAATTTTCCCTCCTATTAAAGTGTAAGCTTAAGAGCAGGGACTTTATCATTTCATTGCCAGCACCCAATACAATGCCTGACAAGCAATTAAGAGAACAAAAGCAGAGACAGAAAGATGCATAGCCGTCCAAGGAAAGACAATAGCTGGCCATTCAACGGAAAGAATGAAAACCCAAGGAGGGTGAGATGCTAAAAGAGGATCTGCCAGCCAAGAATTTTTTATTGAAACAACACATCATTCAAACGTTAAAGCAAATTAAGGCCAAATAAAGAAATTTTCAAATGCACAACGGAGGGAACTCATTATCAGCACAGAAAATCCCCACAATGAAGAAAGGAGTGACAAACACCATGGAGATCAAGTGTTTAGGTAAATATAATGAATACTGCAGAAAACACAACGTCATGTGAGTGTTAAAGTGGCCTTAGAATTAAAACGTATGTCAACAATAACCCAAAAGGGAGGGAATAAACGAAAACAAACCGTTCTGATGTTCTAGTACAGATGGTCCCCAAGTGTAGCACAGTGTGAAAGAGATGTGCACTCACCAGAAACTGTACTCTTCTGTGGATCTTTTCCCAGGTGAGGGAGGTATGCTATGTGGTGTGACACTTTCTCACAACCATGCGGAGTAGCAGTGAGCTGCGGTTCAATTATCCACAGAATCACAAAGGGAATCAGCCCATGTTGTACTGTCTGTCTTGCTAAGCTATGCTTTTTTGGCGGCTTGGGCATATGAATGCATTTTTACCTTATAACATTTCCATTCTAATGTCCCCATATTAAACTCACTGACTTTATTGGAATGTAGCCAAATTGTAAGTTAAAGAACACCTATACTATTGGGTAGTGAAAAGAGCTATTTGTAATAGACTGTAATAAATCAGGAATTCATATTATTATATGTAGGATGGTCACTGAAAAGATGGGCACATATCATACATCCCTAATCTGGGAAAAGATCGAAAATAAAAGTACAGTATAACATCAAAAATAAGGTCACAACTAACGGAGACTAAAGTAAAATTAAGAAAACATTTCACAGCACATTTCTAACGACTGTCGCTGGAGACTGACAGTTCAAGGCAACCCAATATCTGTGGCTGCCACTCACCTTTCCTATAAGGTAAACAATAAACAATAAACAAAGTAATATGCATGTATGATTAATCCAAAAGGCAATAAAAGAAAGAAAATATAAAATGAAATATGACGCAAACAGAAAGCAAAATGATGGCAACTGAAACCAATATATATGTTAGTAATAAATTAAAATACAATGCTCTAATTAAAAAAGTTCTCAGACTATAGTATTAAATGGTATGACATACAAGTGAGATATTTTAAACATTAGAACATGGGAAGGCTAAAAACAAAAGGATAAAAAATCATACACTAACTAAAAAGCTAGGATTGCTGAACTCATAGTTTAATTGTAATTTAGATAACACAAATTTCTATGAAATTCAAGATGAGGATTTAAACCTATAAAAATGATATCATTAAGTTTCAGAATATATTTTAGCACTTGATGCTCAGGGTAAACTAACTGTGCCTCTATTTCTCACTCACTTGCTCGCTCTGTCACACACTGTCACACACTGTCGCACACACATGCACGTGCGCACATACACGGTAACAACTAAGGGTTCAGTACTTGAAAGAAATGACATTTACTGTATAGATAGAGAACAAAGACTTCATAAAGGATGTGGGGGAAAGGAGAAGAATGAAAGAAGCACGACCCCCAAAACAAACACCCAGGCAGGTTCAGCATTTCAGGGAGAAAGAGGAGCACGAATGGGGGGACCGCAGAGTAGAATCAGCACAGCTTTGAGAGGAAAACCCCAGCATTAGAGACCAGAGAATCTTTAGCTTGTAAATAACTACACAGTATTTCCTCCTGCACTGTTGCCCCTCTGACATAGGAAGAAAAGTCCCTAAGTGGTTAAGATGGAGAGGTCCGTACATAAGGATAAGCGGAGCTGTTGCCTAAGAGCTTGGAGGAAGGGGAGGAAGTAATTCATATTTATTGCATCGTACGAAGGTATTTGTGACATGGCACAAGAAAAATTCACCAGCATTATAGCACAATTAGGCTAGCGCATGCCAAAGGAGGTGGGGTGGAAGTCCAAACAGGAGAAAAGCCCAGTGGTCTGAGAACCATGCTAATATGGATAGTTTAACTGCAAGGAGAAAAGGGCTTCACGAGCAGCTGCTAGATTCAGGATAAAGAGGTGACCGCACAAGGAACCAGATGCCAAAGCTCAAGAGGAGCGCGAAGGGTCAGCAACAGGCAGCGAGGGAAGGGGAGAAGAGTGGCACTGACAGAGACTACTCATGTTGACAAAGGAAGACAAACTGCTAAACAGAACAGAAAATGAGACCCCCTTCTAGTGAGGAGATTTCTCTTCGGCTTTTACTAGAAAGGACCCCCTACCCAGCCACAGATGACTGATCATCTGGCAAAGGGCATCCAAGTCCAGACAGCCCTCCCCAGCTGCAAGCCGCCAGCATGCAGGATTCCAGCACACATACCTTTTCAGCAACTGTGCGCATTTCAGTTCCAGTATATGCAAATTTGGAGTCACTCCTAGTAGAGATAAATTAGGGGGAAGGGGAACTTGGGTTTGGAAGAGGAAAAGGAGTTAAAGCAGAGTAACCGGATTAACAGTTTTTGCAGTGTAACTTCAGAGGAACAAAACAGGAGGAAAGTGAGTGATGCTGAGCTGCTAGACAGGACGTCTGGGTACTAAGGAGGTCTGTGAGAAATACAGTAAGCTATGCTTTGAAACGTAAGTAAAAGTTGCCCAAAGGGTTGACCCTCAAGGCAATGTGGAGCTATGTGGAGTGTCTGGGATCACATAGGGCCCAGCAATGGAGAAGGCAGAAAGCCAATATTTAGATAGAGAAGTGGATCAACACGGGAAAAACTTCTGAATGTATACATTATCTGCCGCAACGAAAATGATTGGTATCTCACTGACATTTCAGGGGACAGGGAACATAAAACACATCACGCAAGAAAAGGAAAAATAATAGCACTAAATATGAAAATACTGGTAGTCTTCTCAACATGCTCCCTCTATTTCTCTTAATAAAATTCTATTTCTAAGGGCCTTAGCAGGTCTTTTGGATCATGTTACACAAATTATGTTTTTCACATAAGGTCATATGTACTTCGAGTGAAATTCCTATTAAGTTAGGCAAAAATAAACCTACAGGGTTGTTGTGGAACTGAAACCATAGACCTGAGGGTGTTCTGAAGCTGTGATGGTAATTTAATACAAAGTCTGTATGCACTGCTACCAAACGTCATAATTTTAACAACTTAGGAATCACAAGATGAGTAAATAAATATAGTCTTACCTTGTGTCATCATTCAACTAGAGTGGGAAGGAACAGAAAACATTATTGATCACAGTATGCTTAATTGACTACAGGGATGCACATGATATGAAAATCAAGTCATACGTTCATGGACACCAGCATTAGAGACTGGAGACTTTTCAGACCGTAAATAACCACAACGCATCTCCTCCTCCACCGTCGCCCCTCTGCAACGCTTTCGGGTCCATGAAACCCTTCTTGCCCCTTAGGGTCTTTGCTAAGCTTTTAAGCGCTCTGTGGCCACCTCCGCTTCCTCAGAGGGAAGACGGATGGCGAGGCGGGAGGCTCTACTGGCACTTCGCGGCTTCCTTCTACCTCGATGGCCTCATTCTACCAACTGCCTTCGGCTCGGACTTTACTTTTGCTCAGTGGGGTGACGACCTCAGTATCACCGCAGATCGCAGGAGGGTTGTAGGAGAATACGTGGGGGTCGGGGCCCGAGAAAAAGGCCCCGCAAGAAAGCCATGCCGAGACTGTCCAGGGATCCGGGTCGGAGGTTCGGGCGGCCTCCCAGCTGCCCTGGGGACTACTGGGGACTGCTCAGCGGGCTCCCCGCCAGGCTCACCGACTCACCTCCCCTATACACAGCCCCATCACCTCCTCCTTTTCTGTGCTCAAGGCATGGTTGAGACAAACTAGGAAAGCGTCAGATTCCAGATGAACCGCCTGCACCGCTTGCACCACCTGCACCGCCATCTTGCTCCGACCTTGTTCCCGTCTTCCTCGGGCCCACGCGGCCTGACCAACCCCAAGCTCCGGCGCCGCTTCCTTTGCACCCAGCACTGGGCGCTCCGCCCAGGCCTGGCCTCCGGCTCGGGCTCCGCGGGGGCGGGGCGGAGCGGGGCGGGGCCGATGGGGCGGGGCCTGGGCGGGTGTTGGCGGGACCGATGGGGCGGGGCCCGGGGTGGAGGCGGGACCCGGGGGGGGGGGGCGGGGGCGGGCCCCGCCCAGCAGCACCTGGAAAGCGCCCTCGCGGGCTGGGGCAGGCGTGGCGGTCGCGAAGGAGGGCGGTGGTGGGCCGAGGTCGGCGCTGCGACGGGGCGGCGGGGACGTGGGGACGCGGGGGCGGCGGGGAGGCGGTACTCTCGGCCTCCGCCGAGGTAGGCAGTCTGAGAGCGGCGCCCGGGCGCCTGGGCCGGCGCCTCCCGAGCAGCGGCGCCCATTTTGCCCGCCTGTCCGCCGGGGAGAGCCGTGCGCGGCCTACGCTCTTCAGGGACAGCCCTTTGAGGCGACGTCGCAGCGAACGCCGGCCTCTTAAGCCAGGGAACGCTCAGTTGAAAGTCGGTCCCCAAACAGTTAAGGTTTTATTTTCTTTTGTTTTATTTTAAGTCCCAGCCCCCGAATCTCGTACAACTCTCCCTGGATCACTTCCGGGTACCGGCCCGCGTCTCGCAACTTCGGTGCTGGTGACCTCGGCCCGGGCCGCCCCTCGGCTCGTCCCGGGCTCCGCCGCGATCTGGCCTGAGCGTCTCGGGGTGGGAGACCTGGAAGCTGTAGCGTAGCTCTTCTCGAGGCGGCGTAATTAGCTCAAGAAACGTTATATTCATGTGAGTAACCTTTTGCCGAAACAGTGCTCTACTGGGTCCGAGAAAGTATCTCGAGCTTGGCTGCTGCTGCGCTCTCACAGGGCTTTAGGATTGCCGTTCGTTCCATACCAGGAAAGGGGCTCGGGACTTCAGCTTTGAAAGTTCAGGTGCTTTACTACGTCAGCTATCCAAAAGAGTTTCCTCAGCTCATTTTTCCTTGCTGCTATCAGAAATGGTGAAATTGTATGTTAAAGTAATTTTATTCGAGGTATGTCGATGTGCCAAGGCTTAAATGCATAGAGCTCCCAACTCACAAGTTAACGAATTCCACACGAATTTTAGGAGCGATTCTAAAGCAGACCAAAATGAGCCTTGCTGCCGCCACCGCGCATCGCGTTTGTCTCTTTGTTTCTCTATGCCCTGTGCAGTTTGAAGCCAGGCATAAATGGCAGTACTGGAAAGGGAACATACCCTAGGTGCTACTTGAAGAAGTGTTGATGCTTTGCTCTTTTCTCCCAAGTCAGTTCCAACCCAAGTCTCTCAGCAAATAGGCCCGCAAGTCCAGTGGAACCATTTGTAATGTGTATGCCAGCAACCTGTTCTTACCGGACGCTTAAGGATCACATGGCACATCTTTCCATGATTAAGTTTGGTAATGATGAAGGTTGGAAGGTTTTCAAATGTACGTTGGACCTATCTGTAATGATGTCTTAAGTTTGATTCTGTGTCACATTTTCAGTTACTGTTCATGGCTACTGTGCCCTTTCATTATAGTTCAAATTTATAAAGTTCCTCTCTGCACCTTCAAGAAGAAAAACATCTTTTGCTTATTGTTGCTGTTAATCTCACATTGCAGAATAACATCCACTTTTTGAGAATGGCTACCTGTTTACAAACTGGCCCAGTTGGACTCAGGCTCTGCAACTTTCTAGTTTACTTACCAGATGCAAATTATCTAACCCCTTAGTGCCTTGCTTTTTTCAACTTTAAGTGGCTGTACTAATAGTACACCATGAGACCATGCAAATTAAACAAGTTGATGGCTACAAACATGAAACACACAAGAACTGCTTCATAAATACTGTTGATCAATATGTCCTTTAATTCTCATTTTACACCTCAGGAAACTGAGGTAGAAACGTGTGAACTTGTCCAAGGTCACAACGCTCATATGTGTGAGAATCAGGATTCATAAGCAAGAAAGATTGATTCCAAGCCCATGTTATGCACAACTTCATCCTTGTAACTGGATGAATTTACTAAATGACTTCAAATAAAGTAAGTGTAGCCAACTGGTTAATGTTTAAAAGCTACTCAAACACCTGAAAATTAAAGCAAATCATGTTTTTTTTAAAAAAAAAAAAAGTAATTCATTTGGTAAAGGAAAAATGATGGTTATCTCAGTGATCTACGAAATCCTGTGTTACGTGTTATCTGTTTATAACCTAATTTTCAAAATGTCTAAAAGAATTTGTGCCATTATGGTCTCTGGTGTCAAGGTGACCCCCATGGGGATGATCTCTTTTAGTGGATGATCCTGCTATAAAGTTTTGGGCTTTGGGCAGGGATCAAATTCATGACCTTGCGCTTGTCAAGCAGGCACTTATGTTATTGAGCTATATCCCCAGCCTGATACAACTATAAAGTTATCTAAACTTTTTAAGAATCTATTTGGATTTGCAGCTGGTAATTTTCCTTGAATTGTGTAGGTTTATAGTATGTATATTGTACCTTGTCCCTAAGTTTATCTTGAGGTTCTAGAGACTCATTTTACTTCAAGGAGCCCTGAATTTTGTGAACAAGTGTCCTGAAGAAAAATGTTCTCTGGTCAAATAAATTTAGGAAATACTGTTAAACAACATAAAGTGTCTTTACTGCACAACTTGCCAGAACTTTTGCTATGCTAATGTGTGTTATAACTCAAGATTTCCAAACTTATTTGACCAAAAACAGTGTTGGGAACAAGTGCTCTATGAATCAGCACATTTAGGGAAATGGTGTCCCTTTCAGCAACCTGTGGTTTTCGACTTTGAATTGTCTTGCTCAGCCTTTTCTTTTCTGTGCTGAGGATGTGGTTCATCAACGATGTTCATGTGGCGACTTCTCCGCCACTCGATCACTATAGTTCCCTTCCTTAGGCCTTCATGCTGTCTCAGTGGTAGAACACACAGTAGCCCACAGTAAGGGGCAAAGGGTTCTCCCCAGGCTCATCTTGCTGATGATAGCACATTCACCTTTGGGGTGGAGCAGCACAGACCAGTGGCCTGCCTCTGAGGATAGTGTGGGGCGACTCAGAAGAACGTCAAACATCATTTCCAGCCTCTTGGCCCTCTCTTCTGCTGGAATTATTTAATTGTAAAATCAGTATCAAGAATGAAATTTTGGTTTTATTCAAAAGAAATTTAAATATCAACATGTTGGTTGTTCCTAGGACCTATGTATAAAGTTGAAATGGTCTGAAGCCCGTAACTCTTGGCTTCTGCTTTTGTAAAAATATTGTTGGCTACAACTATACCTCTTGTGCTCAAAATCAATGTATTTATTTGATATAAACTAATTTAGTGTAGATGTTTACATTAATAACTTAATATACTGATATATTTCATTTAATATATTTCAAATATTATTTTTATACAATTAATATAGTAATGTATTTTATTTTATATGAGGGTTTACTCGATTTTTTTTGGATCATTTCTTTCCAAGCCTCAGGAGAGAAGGAAGTCAAACAATGATATCTGCTAAATGGAAAAAAATGCATTAAAATAATATAGCTAGGGGTTTGGGGTACTTGCCTGAGAAGCACAAGATCCTGAATTCAATCCCCAGTACCCAGATATATATATATATATATATATATATATATTTAGGGAGGGGGGACTTTTGCATTTTTAGACAAGTAGAAAGTAAAAAAAAAGTATGAAGCTTGAAATGATCCTGGTGGGTTGGCAAGATGGCTCAGTGGACTAAGTGCCTGCTGAGGCAAGTGCAGGGACCTTGGTTCAATCCCCAGCACCACATGCCATGCTGGCCCCACCCCCAGGCATGCTGAGCTGGCCACCGACACTATGCATAGTTGTGCATGCCTGTAATTCCAGCACTAGGGAGGCTGAAAACAGATGAATCACTATGAGTCTGAGCTTCATAGTGAGACCTTGTACCAAATACATAAAAGGAAAACATTTTTTAAAAAAGAAATGAGCCTGGTATTTGGGGGAGAGTATAGTATAGTGTGAGTGGAGGGTTTTGCTGGAATTGATGATAAACGGGATGCAGCAACTGAAGATAAAACAGAAATCCAAGATAACTTCCAGTTTTGGGTGTGTAGAATCAGAAGAGGCATTGGTTAGAGTCTGAAATGAGAGCACATCTGGGAAAACAGGTGCATGTGCTGCGCTCAGAGACATGGCCACTCAGAAGAACCAGGCAAGCAAATGTGATGCTTTTAGATTTAAGAGCACAAAATAAGACCACTTCTTAAGTCTGTAGGCTTTTTTTCTATTTTCCTTTCAGTGAAGGCAAACTAGTTAGAAAATAAATGCCAGACTCAGGTTGTTATCCTTGAGAGAAAAAGACTTGGGTTTGCTTGATTTAGATCTTGCTTTTTCCTATTCTGTCCCCCTGCCATCGGGTTTACTCTGCACAGCCTCCCTGGATGTGCTGCATTCTCTTTCCCCCCAGGGGCTACCTGATGGGAATAGGAGGCCCATATTTTGTGAGACAAATCCCCATTGTCATGTTTGTGTCTTTGAAAGGTAGGATGCAAAAGGTCCATTTGTGTAAAGTTCATGTCAAGTTGTTGTGAGATTCAGGGCCAGGCAGAGATGTGTTTCCTTTACACCTCTCAAAGGGCAGAGGGGCTTTTCTAGCTTGGGAAGTAAAACTTTAAACTTGTGTCTGTGTGGGAAAAGGAGCTCCCCCCACATGCTGCAACATGGTTAAAATGAAACAGTTCTAGATGGGTACTTAGCATTTGCTCTCACTCAGTTTAGAATCACCGTGACCCCCACAGTCACTTGTAGCTCAGAAATTCCATGAAGCTGCCCTAAATATTTTTCCTAACTTGAAAACCCCCTTTTGGAAATGTCTTGCTGCTACAAGAAACCTTACTTAGTAGACTGATAAATAAGTCCTTTGCCTTTAAATTTTTAATTTCAGTTTAGAAAACCATGCAGATAACTCAGAATCGTACTTTTTTAAAAACTGCAAACTGCTCAGAAGTGGCTTTTACCTGGAAATATGGCATCCATGTCTGTTTCACCACCTTCCTGCCAAAAGTGTGTCCTTAGGCATGCTTCCATGCACTTTGTATTGCTAACTGCATTTTGTCAGACACTGTTCTGTGAATGCAGAAAATGGGTGAGGGTGGTGCCCAGCCTCATGGCTCTTGTCCTGAGCTTATCTAGAACCCTCGAGTGTTTTGTAGTCGACAGCAATACTGTGACATCATCATCACTTTCAGCCCTGCAGAAAGCTTCCGATGTCTTTAGTTCTAATCAGGCTGTGCAAATAGACATGTGTGAGCTTTGGTTCTGCTTAGTGGTTGCTAGTCCCAAGTCACCTTGCTCAGTGGTGAGTTCATTTCAACCCAGAAAGTCACACCTGTGTCCTGTGCACGGGTGCTGCAGGCTTAGGTGGAGAAAAGCAGGGATAAAGTTGGAACCCAAAGCCCAGAATGGCAGGAGAGGATGTGGGGGCTCCACCCGATCACCTCTGGGTTCACCAAGAGGGAATCTACCGCGACGAATACCAGCGTACGTGGGTGGCCGTCGTGGAAGAGGTAATTGTTTTCATTTTGCTTATTTCTTTGATTTTGCTTTCAAGTTACTTATTTCTATCTACTGTCAATATTCTGAAGTCTTTGGTTTTGTTTTGGATCATTCCTTTCCCTTAGGAGACGAGTTTCCTCAGGGCACGAGTCCAGCAAGTTCAGGTTCCCTTAGGTGATGCAGCTAGGCCAAGTCACCTTCTTACCTCCCAGCTACCTCTCATGTGGCAACTCTACCCAGAGGAGCGCTACATGGATAACAACTCTCGCTTGTGGCAGATACAGCATCACTTAATGGTATACATGTTGCTTAATCATATGCCATTATATTGAGTCTCTTATATCAGGGTACTCTATAAACTTCTATTTTTCTGACAGGTCAGGGGAGTGCAGGAGCTGTTGCTTAAGCTTTTGCCTGATGATTAACCTGGTATGTACTTCTAGTTCTCCTCCTTCCTCCCCTTCTTCATTTTTCACTCTATTCAGTTGTGGTGATTTTAATGATTTTTTTTTTCCAGGTGCTGGGATTCTAGGAAGATATGCTCCTCTGTTCTGTTCAGTATTTGGCAATCTCTTCATCCACCACTGCAGTGCACCCACTCTTGGGCCTGGTGGGAGGGAGTGGGTTGAAAAACTGCTGGAGAACATAGATGTTTAGGAAGGGTCCTGAAGAACAACTGCAAATGACACTGCAGAGAGAGTTACACGGGCAGAAAGTGAGTCAACAAAGGCACTTAGTCAGGATACATAACTTGAAGTTGACTCCTTTGGAAATTGCCGTAGAACCTTTAATGGACATCACCGGCTGGAACTGGGGTCTGATGAATCTCACAAAAGTCAGCACGTGCTACAGAACAGATTCCCTGATCACCAAGGACTTGGTACTGATTTAGAGAGAAGAGAGCAGCTCCTAGAAGCATCAACATGTATTTGTCATTTATTTGCCCTGCAGATACCTGCCTTTCCTTCTCCCATCCTGTAAATATCCTAGGTTTTGCTCCAGTGTTTCCCATCCCAGTACTGACCTAATTTGGATCTATTGAGAATTTAGGGGGCTAGCATGGGTAAAGGGTTATTTGTATTGATGAAATCAGTTGCAAAGGCTCCCAGGCCTCTTTTCTTCCTGAAACTGTGTCTTCAGATTATTAGAAGTTGCTGATCAAAATTGTGAGCACTTAAATTTCCTCTCTGGTAACAATACTTCAGATAGTCTGGTTTTCACAAGAGCTCCAAAAATTATTTTAGGCGTTTAGCTGGCACCTTTCTCAAGAAGTAATAGCTCTAAATGTTGTCAGTTTCTAGGAAAGCATTTACTACCTAGGGAGGATTTTCTGATTTAACCATAACAGTTTATATACATTAAAACAAGTCAAGCTAGGCATGGTAGCCTTAGCTTCTGGGGAGGCTGAAGTAAGAATACTGATTGAGCCCCCAAGACATGGGCCAGCATGGGTAACACACATAGTAAGACCTCATTTTTAAAATGTCTTGAGAGTAACAGCTACTATATATTGCACCCTCACTGCCTTGCAGGCACTCTACTGCACGCACTTTTTTTTTTTTTTTTTTTTTTTTCACATTTGGTCCTTCCTTCGAGGCTTTGAGGTAGGTATGACTCACTGTATACACAAGAACAAGGCTCAAAGAATTGAATCACTTAACACGTTTGCTCTTGGGTCATAGACCTGGACAGTGGGCCAGGCCCCATGAGTGGCAGCAGCAGTTCCTGTAGCTTTACATTGCTTTATAATGTTAAGATGGGTAGGTTAAGTTTAAGGGTGCTTTTGTCTTACATAAATCTATATCTTCCAAACTTAATGAAATGGATATTATGAAAATACAGTTGGTTGATCATATAAATGGAAAGAATATTTTTAGTGTAATTATTTTCCAGCATCTGTAAGGGTTACTACTTGTCTCAGAAGAAAATTCCATGCAGTGAGGCTTTATAGTATTTAGAAAAAAAGCAAAATAATCATTTTTCTTGTTTTAGATTTCTGGATATGCCACAAAAGGATCCGTGCCAGAAACAAGCCTGTGAAATACAGAAATGTTTACAAGGTAGTATGTAGCATGCTTCTTAAATGTACTCAACTTTACTTGTGAAATATATACAAGGTTATTATTTTATCTGCAGTCTACATTCTTTTCCCAGACTGTAACATTTCTGTAATTCATCATGAACATTTCTTCCATTGTAATGTCAAAGATAGAGATAAGAAGGTTTCA
Source organism: Capromys pilorides (assembly GCA_004027915.1). NCBI lineage: Eukaryota > Metazoa > Chordata > Mammalia > Rodentia > Capromyidae > Capromys > Capromys pilorides. The sequence goes on from PVKN010010267.1 coordinate 17,865, forward strand.
ATTGTAGTTTTACATTAGTATCATCTAGAGTTGCCTAGAACAAATCCGATTTTCAAGGGCTAGTTCGTCTGAGAACGCTAATTATTGCATAGCCAAGTTGAGAATTGCTGAACCGGCCAAGTCCCTTTATAAGAAAGGACTAGTTTTAAAATTAGTCTGCAGGGACTAAGGCTACGGCCCATTCCTACAATAATTGCCCAGCATGCTCAAGGCCCTGGATGTGATCCCTAGCACTGCCAAACCCAAACAAAGTGGTCTTCACTGCAGCTGAAAACTCACTTTTTAAAAGCAATCTGGTAGGAAGGGGTTAAAAATGCAAGTGGAATTTGTTGCCACAGTCAGCAATGAACTCTTAGTGGCAAAAGTAAAATTCAGGGGCCAGCAAGGTAGTTCAGTGGACTAAAGTGTCAGCTTTGGGAGCTTAGGCAAGGGTAGGGACTATGGTTTGATCTCTGCCACCACATGCCTTGCCAGCCCTGCCCCCAGGGCAGGCTGGGCACAGTGGTGCACGCCTATGATCCCTGCGCTGGAGAGACTGAAAGCAGTAGGATCACAAGTCTAAGCTGCATAGTGAGACCCTGCAACAACCAAACACGTTAAAAAAAAGTTAAAAAGTAAAATTCAGTTAAAGTATATTCAATGTGATTTGTCTAGTAGGCTTTAAATCAGCAGCTATGTAGGGGCTGGGGAGATAGCACCCTGGCACAAGTGCCTGCCTGGCAAGTGTAAGGTCGTGAGTTTGAACCCTGGTCCCGCGAAAACAATCAATCCATCAGTCAATCAATCAATCAGTGGCTATACGTGACCAAATATCAGAAGACTATTTTTTAATCAGCAAATGATTATTACTAGAAAAGCAAATAACACGATTACATTGTGTATAAGTGGCTTTTCGCATTTTTCCTATTAAAGTAATAGAGGTGGGTGCTCATGAAAATATAAAGATATAGAGCTGGCCAAATAGCTCAGCAGATTAAAGCGCCTGCAATCAGGCGCAGCAGCGGAGGGGTTTGATTCGCAGGCCTGCCGTGCTGGCCCCACCCCGGGGGCGCTGATCCAGTTGAGACTGGGCATGGTAGTACACACCTGTAATCCCAGCTCTTGGGAGGCTGTGAACAGGAGAATCACTAGGAGTCTGATCTAGTAGTGAGACCCTGAACACCCTGTAGACCCTTCCCTAAAATACAAAAAAAAAAAAAAAGAATATAAAAATATAAAGGAAAATGCTCAAGGTTCCTCCAAATATTTACTACCACAGAAAACATCTGTGCATTTCATTTGTTGTAACTTTCATCTTAGTTCATTTCATGATTATGATTTTATGATGTATATTCTGGGTTTTTATAAAATATAAATTGCATATGTGGATTCTTTACATTTTTCTAATTTATCAAATTACCAAAATGGATCAGTCACCCATTTTAAAAAGACACAGAAGCTATTAACCTGACCTTTTAAGAAAATGAAATTATATATTAAAAGTCTTCAACTACTTTGTAAATTATTCTTTTCTAATTGGCCTGTTGACAGGTCTGAGGGAAGAAAACGAAGAGACATGACTGTATCTACTTGCTTCATTTCATATGTACTGAAAGTGAGAAAAAAAAGAAAGTGAGAAGGGGTAGAAAGTGCTGATCTTGGGCTGGTGAGATAGCTCAGCAGACTAAAGTGCCTACTTTGGCAAGCGCAGGGACCTAGGTTCCATCCCCAGTCTTAAATGCCCTGCTGGCCCCGCCCCCAGGGCACACTGAGCCATTGAACTGAGTCCGGACACGGTGGCACACACCTGTAATCCCAGCACTTTCGAGGCTGAAAACAGGTGGGTTACTAGGATTCTGAGCTGCATAGTAAGACCCTGTTCCACATATATAAATGAAAAAAGTACTGATCTAACCTTGCTGTACACTTACGTCTGAAGAGATCATGACTAGGGTGTGCCTGTTTTTCAGCCAACAATTACATGGAATCAAAGTGTCAGGCTGTCATTCAAGAACTGCGTAAGTGTTGTGCTCAATATCCCAAGGGAAGATCTCCCGTCTGCTCAGGATTTGAAAAAGAGGAGGAAGAAAAGCTGACACAGAAGTCTCCATCAAAGTAAAGTTCTGCTGAGAAGTTAAATGCTGCTTCATTTCTACCAAGAACATTTTGTTTATCCTCCTGACTTCTTTCAGGCCAGGTTAGCAGCAAATAGCAAATGAAAAAATCAACTACAAGAGTTAATGAATATGCCATGTATGCAGAATACAGAAATAGAAATGTATTCAGAGAGAAATATGGAGGATGTAAAAACTAAGCTGCTAAAATAAAGCTGTTTAAGTGAAAATTTTTGGTTTGCCACTCTATTTTAAGGCTCTTAGATACTACCATTAAGGAATTCTCTTTAGCATTTGAGTTCACCAATAATGTCATTCATAAAACTTAACTCATGGAAGCGTGTTAGGTGAAGACTCGTCCCCTTTCCTAGAAATCAACTCAAAATTTAGCCCAACTCCATACCTGCTGTACTTGCAGTAACGCAAAGTATCCCTCCAGAGGCCTATAAGCATTTCTTTGTTTTCCATTCCACCACAGCACCTAGCCAGAAGATGCTTAATTTTTATTCAGCCAGTGGTAGGAAAGGCATGTAAATGATTCTGGTAATGTTTGGTGATCTTTTCCTGTAAAGGAACTGAAGAACACATTTCACCAGAAGTCAGACAAGCAGCAATAGAATGAAATGTTAAGTGGGTTATTCTTTTTTTTTTTTTTTTTTTTTGCAAGACCGGGAATTGAACTCAGGACCCTACACTTGCCAAGCAAGCACTTACTCTACTGAGCTATCTCCCTGGCCCAAGTGGGTTATTCTTTATGTCCTTATAATCCAAAACTGTTACAATACATCTAGATATTAGTATGGAGATGCTTAGGGAAGCTTGTTGCCAGCTACTTTATAGCCTTTTGCTTTCCAATACGTGCTACATCCATCATGCCACTGCTCCCCAAAAGGAAGAGATGACTCAATAGAGGAAGATGAGTATCAATAAAGGAAGATGAGGGGCTCGGGAGATGGCTCAGTAGAATAAGTGCTTGCCTGGCAAATGCAAGGACCTGAGTTCAATCCCCGGTTCCGAAAAAAAATAATAAAGGAAGATGAGTATCAGTATAAAAAGTAGGAGCAATTTTGGAGATGTTTTGTTTTGTTTTTGTGGTGCCAGAGATCAAACTCAGGACCTTGTGCTTGCCAGGCAGAATAAATTAGGGTTTTTTTTGTTTTTTGTTTTTTGCAGTACCAGGCATTGAACTTAGGATCTTGTGCTTGCCAGGCAGGCACTTAAGCCACTGAGCTATATCCCCAGTCTGGAATTTTCAGAAGTCCTTGATGTCCAAATACCATTATCGTTTGAGGCAGTATTCCCATTTCTAGGAATTATTTACTTTATTTTTGAGTATTCAGGTTCTACAGGGTCTCACTACACAGATCAGACTTGAGTGATCCTCCTGTTTTCAGCCTCCCAAGCGCTGGGATTATAGGTGTGTACCACTATGCCCAGTCTCAATGTCCCTCTCATCGTGCCCTGGGGGTGGCATCAGCACAACCACACTGGGGATCAAACCCTGATCCCTGAATCTGTCTAAGCAGGGTCTTTAGTCTGCTGAGCTATCTGGCTGGCCCTGGTCAGGAATTTAGAGAGTACTGGCCTGGACACAAGTAAACAGGTTACTTTCCTATCATGTTTGAGTTTTTTGTATGCTAATGTAAATGATTTCTTTGAAAAGGAGTATATTGCCAAGTAAACTTTTCTTTTTGCAGTGCCGGGGATCGAACTCGGGACCTTGCATTTGGCAGGCAAGTGCTTATTCTACTGAGCCATCTCCCCAGCCCCCCAAGTGAACCTTTTTTGTAGAAAAGAATTTCTTTGGGCAGTTGCTTTCCTGAGACTTAGAGAAATACTACCTTGGGGATACTGATCAACAAACCAGAGTTAAATGCTCAATTCCCAGAAGAGAAGCTTAATGATACTATTACCGTATAACATAGGCACTTGAGCTTAACATCACTGTCTTTCTGAATATCAAGCGCCTTAGATTTAACATGGAACGAGTATTTTCCATCAATCATTGATATTCTAATAAATCCCTGTAGAATGCGATAAAAATAATTATAAATTTTTACATAGAAATTTAGAAATCTAACCATATACAAAATTGTACCAGGTCAGTCCTACAGCATTTTGTCCTTGTCTCTTATTCTCTTTTCTCTTCTGGAGGATTAACAACTTAAGTTTTCAGACCAAAAAATTAGAGAAAAAGAAGGGCTACAAAGATAGCCAATATTTTGGCCCTAGCCCCTCTAGGTCAGTGAGGACTCAGGACATAAGAGAATCTGTACTGTAATATCCTATAACTCAGTGGTGTCCCAGATATTCTGTTCAAGATTATGGGGAAAGGGATCAACGATGTATAGTGTGCCTAAGGAGAGTCACCAAGAAAGAAAACATTCTCTCAGGCTTTCACAGAGAGCAAATTGGTCAAGCAATGGCCGTGACTCATCCTGATAGCTGACAGTGACAAAAGTTCTACAAAGCACTGTACATGGTTTCAGGGCAAATCCTGAGGGCATCTGACTGACCTTGTCAAATAAAAAAGTTACATTTTTTGTTATATAGGTCTTACTTTAACTGGGTCTTAACCATCCAGCAGAAAAGTCTAATCACGAGGTATAAAAAGTAAAGCCAGATTAGTATGCTGAGCCATAAAAGGCTCAAGTCAACAGCTTCTGACATTACCAGTTCAGCTGATAACCCACTACTATTATAGACTATTGGACTATACATACAACTACTGTCTCTTAGTTCAATGAGAAGAAATATTTGTACCAATAGCGTTTAGAAAAGTTATCAAGTCTGCATCTTGTACTCTGAACAACTACTATGAAGACGATATGCATTGTATTAATTATTGTGGCTGTCCTCCGAATGTGTTCTGAAAAATTATTAT
>PVKN010010268.1:9715-22937 GCA_004027915.1 Capromys pilorides
TACTCTCCCCCCCCCCCCATAAAATTGCTATCTTTCTCTGGCAAAAACAAGGCATACTTTATTATCTCAAAAATTATTCTAATACATAAATGATAATCTCCATTAATTGAGAGTATGCTACAAGCCTGACATTATTCTCTTATGTATTCCTCACAACAACTTTATGGATGGATAGGTTTTCATTGCAGTGAGTTACAAAAATAATGAGGTAATTTATTCAGGGCTGTTCAGTTCAAAATCCCTTGCATCTTCTGCAGCCTGCCCTCTACCCAGCATGCCTTGCTTCTGTTATCTTCGATGGTACAGAATTTAGCACCTAACTACATTTTTTTTTCTGGTGTAGCCTGCCTGCTACTTTATATTTGTGCTTCTGGGCTCCAGCTATAATGTAAGTTCCTTGAAAATAGAGAACAGAATCCAAATTTGTTGCATATCACCCTTGACGCATGGCAGACAGCTCAACTTGTGGTAGAATCAGTTTAATTCTTGACAATCAAAATTGATTAGAAGTCATGTCTCTCTGGAAAATGCCCCCAAGAGAAGCATAGGGGTCAGCACAGGAATAAATAAGACCAAATGTGTTTCTTTCTACCTCCATACAATGCTGTCCATTGGAGCTGGTGGGGGAAATGACTGATCTTCAGTTAAAAATGCAAAAGGAATAAATATGTCCCTAGAAGCCACAGGTAGGCTTGGGGTTTCTGTTCAGAGCTGTCAGTGTTGGCGAATACATGTGCGAAATGCTAGTTTCCATAGCAACCAGCACAGCAAGATTTTTTTTTGCCCTCTGGTTTATGAATCCAAATCAATAAATGTTTATAAATAACTCTCCAATTGGCCCGAAAAAGTAAAGACATACGCCAGAACAATTTTTCTGTCCTGTGAATGTGAGTCATAGCTATGTTGGCCATATTCTCAGGACAGAAAAAGGCTAGCCATGGAATAAACAATTGGCCACATCATTTTCTTTGCAAGAGCAGTTAGGGAAAACCCTCTGAGTGAAAATCTATCTCACATATTCATTGACAGCAAAAGGCTGCAGATGGGCTCATCCAAAGAGGCAGAGGTGAAATTGCAGAACCGGTGCATTCCGGTGGTGGAGCTGCCAGGTCTGAAAGATGGCATGGAAGATACTGAGCCCAAAGTTCAAATAGAACAAATGGAGACTTTAATCTGCCTTTGCAGATTTAGTATATTTTCCTATGATGTGCAAGTGAGAACTCATACAAATGTGAGGCTTAGTCTCAAGACTCTCAACAAAAATCAAATCAGGCCATCACCAACCGGGCGAAGGATTCTTTCTATAGCATTGCAAACAGATGGCCAAACAGCTCTCTTGGGATATTTTTAGCAAAAGGGAAAGTCATTTCCCTCCAATCCCTATCCAGTAGCTGTTAAATTTATTTCCTGAGCCAAAGTCTCCTCCCACTCTATCTCTTAAATTTTATCCACTGGTTTTAGTTTGTTCTTTGGCACACCAGAGATCTTATCCATGAGGATCCTCTTCCTGGTGACAACCTTTGAAATCTTTGACGAGAGCCATCTAGTCCTTCTTTGATCTTCTTTTATTGTTGACATGGTGCCAACTTTCCTCTGTCTTGGTTTCTTTTCTCAGAATGCTCCCGACTTGTCATCATTCTTCTCAAAATGCAGACACCCGGAATGATCTGTACCAATTCACGGACGTGGGTTAAGATACCAGAGAACATCAAAAACCATCCTATTCTTCATCTATAGATGTGGCTAAGGTTACATTCAACTTTCTCTTTCCCTCCACTCCCCTTCCCTCCCTTCCTTCCTCCATTCCTTCCTTCCTTCTTTCCTTCTTACCTTTGTTCTTTCCTTCCTTCCTTCCTTCCTTCCCTCCATCCTTCCTTCCTTTCAGAGCAGCAGTTAAACTATTTCCTATACATTCTCTGTCTATGAAGGTGGCTAAATTTTATGTCAACTTGCCTTTCTCTCTTTCCTTCCCTCCCCCCTTTTTTTCCTCCCTCTTTCCCTTCCTTCTACCTCCCTTCCTTTCTTCCTTCCTCCCTTTCTTGTTCTTTACCCTCTTTTTATTTCCTATACTGCACTTTTAATACATAGGAAATTTCTAGTAGGCTAAATCATACAGGGCATCCCATTCCAGAATAGGAATCAATTATATAAATATATTTTCCAGGAAGAACTCAACTAGGGCAGGGATTCCCTGGCAAGCTACTAGCCTGAGTCGCAAAAAGGAACAGCTGTTCTGATCATTTTGGCAAGGACTGTAGCTGGCTGACATAAAGTAGAGTAATTGTCCACAAGATGTAATTGAAAGGGTCTGAGACAACAGTCTTTTGCTCCAAAATGTCTCATTCATCAAAGCGCCAAAATGGCTGGAATGGCAGAATCTGCGAAGACTAACCAATTTCTATTCTTTCCCCTGGAAAGATATATTACATCACTAACAACTTAGTGTGAACTACATTATCCTTTTTCTTTACTTCTTGAGGCACTAAGGAAATACTTTCTGGATTTGGAGGAAAGGAAGAAGAGCAATGTCAAGGAAAAACCTTGAATGAAGTAGAATAGTGTCTGATGCTTCCCTCGGTAATGCTCACTATGGCCAGGGCAGGGGGTCACAATCTCAAATGACCACCAACAAAACAGAGGACTTGAGGAGGGACCACACTACTAGGCTGATAACAAGTGGGCCTGGGATAGCAGAGTGGTGGCAATAATGGAGCCTGAAATTATACAAAAGGAATAACCTTTGCCCAGCTCTGGGCATAAGGAGACCCTGCTGGTCAACACTCCACATTTTAAGAAATCTCTAGATTTATGTAAAGTCTTAAATTGGGATTGTTGACCAACACAGGGAAGCATTTCTGCTGCTGGCTCTTGGCCTCAAATACTAGATCGATATCTGTAGTGCCTATATTTTCACCTATTACAGTAGAGCAAGGAGCAGCAGTGACTGATGAAATGGCAGCTTAAACTGGATGGAAGTGTGCCTTACTGGTCTTAAAGCCAAAGAGGGATGCCTGTGGGCAGAGAGCTTGCCATGGGCTCCTGGAGACTTAGGGACCCAGGTCAGGAGGCCCAGTCACTGGTATGTGGGTAGCCCAAAGGTAGGAGGCTGGAGCAGGTAGGAAACTCCTGCCAGGGGAGACCGGAGAGACAGAAGAAGAACTACACCACAAGCCAACAACTCTTCCCTGTTAGATGTGTGAGCACATGCATTTGCTAGCAACAGTGTCTGCAAAGGCCTGGGAACCTGAGATCTTTCTAGACCACAGAGCAGGTCTAAATAAAGAGGTGAGTGGCACAAACATCCAATCCTCAGCTCATTCAGTAAAACAATCACACGCACACACCTACATACACACACGCACACACTGGCACAAACAGCTGGATTTCGTTATGTATTGTTATGAACCTTCTTTATAAAATGAAAATATTTGAAAGGTATTTCCACTCCAGCGTCAGCCTCATTCTTTCTCCCATCTGCAGGACCACTTGCATGGGTAATGTACCTAGATGGTCCTCTACTGAAGGATAGTCCTATAGGTCCTAATTACTAACTATTATATTAATATTGAAATAAATTTCCTGGTTTACCTGTAATTTTTCACATGGACACTTAGCAATTATCTTGTAGGATAAAATGGACTCGATGACAAAGATATGCACTTTTTACCCTAAAGGAAGTTGCCAAGTTGCTCTCCAGACCACAATGACCATGAGGAATTGGTGGGTCTGCAGCAGTGGGACCCCAGGAACTTGTTAGAAAAGCAGACTTCAGGCTGCACCAGGACCTGCTCAGTCAGAATGTGGTGCTGATGAAGTCTCAGGCGGTGTTTGGGTAAGTTAGGTTGAGGGTCATGCGACGTCTTCGCAGGTAGCTGCCATGCTATGCCTCTTTAAGGTTTAGTTTTATTTCCTTTCCTCTGAGTGGGGGGAGGCATCATTTTCTGTGTTTAAGAACCATTTATGAGTCTTCTCTTCTTCCCAGTTCTGAGGGTGCAAGCCAGGCCTCAGCACCACGGCCCCAGCTCCCACATGCCCGGGCTGTTCTTCTGAGAGTAGACTTCCGTTAAACCTCTAAATTGCACAGGCTGGACTGGGACTTTTAATCCTCCTGCCACACCGTTGCAGAGTGCGAGGACAGAGGAGTGCACCACTGCACCCAGCACCCGCAAGTCCTTGCATCTAGCAGCTTCCGTATCCAGAGTTTTGTTCTCCACAGTTTCAGTTGCGTCTAGACTGAAAATATTACTCACTTTGACTCATTCAGAGAGACCATATTTATGTCACTTTATATAGTATATAGTTAACCTGTTTGTGTGCCTGACTTATAAATTCAACTTAATCATAGGCGTATGTGTACAGGAAAAGAGCCTAGTGCACACAGGATCCGGTACTATCCACAATTTCAGACATGCACAGGCAACCTTGGGACCAATCCTCCATAGATAAGGAAGACTTCTGCTTAAGGAGTGAGCTTACCTCAATGTCTGTGATATGACTTATAAGTATTTTTCTGCTTGTCAGTTGTCCTACATTGTTAATCTCTGCTTCTTCACTTGTAGATTTTTAAAAATTTATCTTATAGTGTCAGTTCTGACTCACATAAAGATCTCTGCCAACTTCATAGCAAACTATTGCTGTTTTCTTTTGATACTTATTAGCTTATTTATGTTGAAGTATACTTACTCTCTGGAGTTTACTTTGATTCATTCAGAGAATGCCATGTTAACCATGGCAGTGTTTTCCTTATCCGGATAGAATTTATTGATTAATTTGCCTTTCCCCTATCCATTGCAAGTGTCCCTTTTATATCTCTTTGTCAGGTCTCTATCGAATATTTTGATTGACCAAGATTCTCTACAGATTGCTGGACGTCTCTGTATAGAGTATGTGAAGGTTTTCACTCTTGCCTTCCTGGTAGTGACCAAAATTTGCTACTTAATTCCTCTGAGTCCAGCTAACCTGACAAATAACAACTCTTAATGTGATGAGAGTTTATTTGGGTCCAGAGGTATTTGAAAAAAAAAATGACTTAAGCAAATGAAAGAGAGAAGAAATTCTACAATTAATAGGGTTGTTAAAATTTATTATTTTATGCTACAGAATTAGTAGCTTATTGACTTCTCCAGCTTGAGCTCTAAATTAGGAAATTGCTTTAAAATAAATTTCCCTCTTCCTAGTCCCTGCTCTGTTACCTCTTCTCCTTTTTCTCCTCTTTCTCCCTGAATTGGTTCCCTGGCACTTTTAACATTATCTCATTATCTTTATTGCCTTATCACACCTGGTTCATTCATTTCTTTTTTTTTTTTCTCCCACAAATCAAAACTGAAAAGTCTTTAAGAGAAGTTTCCTGAAATCTTCCTTTTGGCATCTCTAAAACAAGTTATGGATTGACTCTAACAAAAATTAAAGACAAAGCCTAAAACTCAAATATATAAAAAACAAGGGGTAATGGCCAAATATTTTTTCCATGTAATATTCTTTTTCATCACAATTATTTTCTCTGGTGTTATAAAGTGAGGGCTAGTTCTCTGCAAATCTCAAAATGTGCTTTCAGATGTTCTTGAGAGATGTTTGCCAATGAAGTCATATGAGGCATAGGCCATTTTCTCCTGAGAAATAAAATACAGGAAATACAACTGCAAATTAAGGACACCAAAACATTTCTATAACATTTCAGATGCAAAGGAGCAAGTCCATTAAACTCAGTGATAAGAGCGATATGCTGAATTTCCTTCTTCTTAATCACGGTAATTTTCCTCTTAGCCATTTTGGAGCAATTTTAGGGGCCCTCCTCCTTTTGTCAGCCCCGCTGGAATTTTGCAAGCCTGCAATTTACAGGACACTCAGTTGTTACCGATCATGTTAGCTGCAGACACATATTAGCATACTGTGCAGGGCGCTGCAGTCTTCCCCCTCTGGGTGTGCTGTGTGCAATGTGGCTGCTGCCTCGATGAAGGGTCATTTAACCCTGCCACCGTGCTGGTTGTGCTTGTGTCTCTGCCTGCTCTCTTCAGCTCCTTCCCTCCAAAGCATGGTCTGAGACAAGGGCCTGTGTGCAGCTGGCAGGTGCTAGAACATGAACGCAAAGAACAGGTGTGGGGAGGCCCTTGGATAAATGAGACAAGAAGGAAGGGTGGCCACCATCAGGGAAGGCCATTGTGTGCCCTCTGGGATCAAGCCCATTGCTGACCCTTCAAGTAACCTAGACTGGGCTTGAGGATTGTTCACAACAGAAATATTGGTACCCTGCCTCCACAACAATCCAAAAGATGTTGATGCTCTTAAGCCCCAGTGACGGACCATTAGGTGTGCAGAGCAGCCAGGTAGACTTGCAGACATCCCGCAATGCATGGTGGGGAGCACGGGGTAGCAGGCAAGAGCAAGGCCACACTGCTGAGGCCACTATATCAGGGTACAGGGAGTGCACCTGGCTCCAGCAGCAATGGGCAAGAAAGAGGGGGTGATGAAGGGGTTCCAAGAGGCATCAAAGATGCCACCACACTAGGAAACCTATTCCTCAATACAGTTGGGCCATTGACTACACTTTATAACCACTCCTGGCATTGAATTCAGAGATATTGTAAGGTAGCTGCCACAAAATAGTGAAAGGCAGTCCGCCTCTTCTACTTGTGTCCATACCTCTCCATGCCCTGGTGCTTTCCCCAGAGTTTCAGGGGAACCTGGGCATTGTGAGCAGGCCACCCAACCAGTTCAGTTCAGAAGCCCAAGGTGGCCACCTCTTGTCCTCTCAAGAAGTCCCCGTGGGCGTCAGGAACACCATCAACTATTTCTACATAGTCACATCTGCCAGCCCTTGGTGCTAATGAAAGAAACATCGCAGGGCAGGGAAATCAGTCCTGAGGTGGTGTGGTTACCTGTTCTTGTAATAAACTTGACCAACATCGCAGTGGGCACCTACAAAATTCACCCAAATGCCTTGCATTGGTGCCAGAGAGGCAGGCGTGCAACAAAGATGACTTTTACCATGAGGAGTTGGTTCACCCTTTGGTAGATGGCTGGCACCAATCAAGTTCTCATACACATAGGTAGATACTTAAATAAGCACGTATGACATGAACCACCATGGTGCAGTCAGGGACAGCACAGGTTATCTTATGAAAACCTGGGTTGCCTCCAAGACCCAAGTAATAAGGGGAACAAAGGAGAAAACACAGCTTATGTGGCTTTTTACGAAAATGATCTAGTTTGATTTCTCAGGGGAGACTAAAAGATGGATCACGTTCTTTATGATGAAGGAACTGGCAGATATGCTGAGACGGTAGATGTGAAAATGTGTGTGTATCAGGCAAGATGGCATGCAGGAGTGAGCTGCACTCAGCTGGACGGCTCACACCTCCCACAAAGCTCCCATCCCTCTCTGTTCTATGTTAAACTCAAGCTCCGGGGCTTCGTAACTTGTTTACCAAGCATGTAGGAGCATTTGTGCATGCCAAGCACTCATCAAAGTTCTTTAACATGCTCTCAGCTTCCATAAAAAAATCACATAGTGCTTAGAACTTTCAGCCCCATTTTATAGATGAGAAAACTGAGACAAGACAGTATATAATTCACTCAAGGTTATGCAATATGTAACACATAAGACTATGATAAGGGCGTACTTTAACCAGTGGGCTGCTTTCTTTGTTGGCCAGAATCTTGATTCACTACTTTATGCCCCGTTTTGTTCTCCCGTGGTGTTTCCTTCTGTGATGTTTCATTACTATCTCTAATTGATTTTGCATGTTTGACTTGTCTCCTTAACTAAATGTTAAGAAAATATTAGAGTCTGGTCAGAGACTTTGAGTCACTGAAATTGTCAACCAGGGTCTGATGAGGGTTAACTTTCCCCTGTTCTTCTTATAGAATACATTGACTCCTGTCAGAGCCTTAGCCAGCTTAAGTGTCTTATTCACATAAACAACAGATCATAGTGCAAATGGGAATCAAAAGATGTGGCCTGTGAGCCCCAGGGGACCAAGGGGAGACACGAACAGCAGAGGAGGAGACCAGAGGCGGGGCTGTGCTTCTGTACTGTGAATGTTAACCTTGAACCACTGAACCATCAAGGACCTTAAAGGACATTAAAGGACATTCGCTTGAAGAAGGTGGCAAAGTGTTTAGACCATCTTAGATTTCCTCTGCTCATAATAGCTCAAATAAAAATAGTAGCGGCAGCTTCAGTCAGTAAGCTTCAGTTACTTGGATATCTTACAGACAGATGTTGGCTTTGCGGCCACACGGTGTAGGTAGAAAGTACTACTGTATATCTCGTCCCGCCAGTGCAGTTCAGTGCCAAATGACTTCTTTGGTCCTTTCCTTTTAAAACATATTTAAAATAAAACTTTAGATCTACATTTCCACAAGGATTAATGTAGGTTGTATTTGTGTGTATATGTGTATATGTATGTGTGTGTGTGTGTGTGTGTGTGTTACTGAGGACTGACCAAGGCCCTTTTTCCTAATTATTTTTGATGGGCAACAGGGTCTTCTAAGTCACTAACTTGCCTGGTCTGAACTCTTACTTCAGCTTCCCAAATGCTGAGATTATGGGTATGGCTTGTATTCATTCTTTTATATTCATCTTTATGACCTTTATTATTCATATTCAAGAATGCAACAAAATAGAATAATATTATTACTTAATGTTATTATATTCATTTTTTCTGATTTTTTTTTAAGTACAGGATCTATAGGGTCTCACTACGCAGATCAGACTCATAATGATCCTCCTGTTTTCAGCCTCCCAAGCGCTGGGGCTACAGGTGTGTGCCACCATGCCCACTCTCAGTCACTGTCTCAGCTTGCCCCGGGGGTGGGGCTGGTACAGCAGGCCAGGGATTGTTTCTTCTGATTTTAAAAGAATTTAAGGTTACAGTATTTTCCTTGGTCTTAGACTTTCTCCCTCCCACACCTAATGGATTAGCTGGCCCTCTCAGCCCGGAGGAGCAAGTCCATCCTTAGAGTTCACCTCCTTCAATGGGATCGGTCTACATTGCAACTTTATGAAATAAGTATTAGAAATAGGTATGTATATTCACAGGATAGCTCAGAAAATTGCACTGCTAATTTCAGGTACTCTATTGAAAGGAGCAGTTAATGTTTAATTTTTTCTTTCTTCTTTAAGTTTTTTATAGCTTTTAAACCAATTTTGTATGCCTTTATCTGGTAAGCTTCACAACTAATTGGAAGACAACACTATGCAATATAGCAATGATTGTTGAATTCCTATTATTTTGTTTAGCGAAATTCTGTATCATTTCTCCCTTTTTTCACTATTTTTGTATTCTCTTTGAAAAATAAAAAAGAACCTAATTGCAATTTACTACAAATAGAAATTTATTTATTTATTTATTTGCTTGTTTGTTTGTTTATTTTTGGCTGTACCAGGGACCAAATTCAGGACCTTGCACTTGCCAGGCAAACACTTATTCCGCTGAGCTATCTTCCCAGCCCTAGAATTTTATTTTAAAAAATCAAAAGCCACATGTTTTACATGTCTGTCTTTTCTCACTTGCCCTTCATTCTCTTTTCTTTCTTCTTTTTTTCAAACTTTAAAAATGTTTAGGTCAAAAAAAAATTTAGGTTATTTATTTATTTATTTATTTATCTTTTTGAGACAGGGTCTCCCTATGCAGTTCAGGCTGGCCTTGAGCTCACTTTTGTAGCCCAGGCTGCTCTTGAACTCTCACCAATCCTCCTGCCTCAGCCTCCCAAGTGCTGGGATTACAAGTGGATTACACCGCACCCAGCCAAGGTCATTTTAGGTTAACATGAGAGAGAGAGAGAGAGAGAGAGAGAGAGAGAGAGAGAGAGAGAGAGAGCGCCTATGAGAACAGTATGACAGAAGATGTCTCTAGGTGTGCTAGGACTTCTGTGTTCCTGAAAACCTTCCAAGTCCTTTGGGTGAGTTTTGCTCTGCAGGCATTCATTTCCTCATTGGTAAAATGAGTATGGAGCCAAAGCTTCCTTCTGTAGGGTTTCTGCAAAGCACTTATCTCAGTAAGTGTAGTGTCTGGCACTTCAGTGCTCAGCAGTCACACACACACACACACACACACACACACACACACACACACACACACACACACCTGTCGAGCCACACCGGAGCAGTTGACTTTCTGGCAGAAAATGTGATGATGGCTATCTTTTTTAAGAGTTTAAAGAGACCCATCTTATTGTGAGTTATTTAAGACAACAGTAATAAACAGAGCAGCAAGATGAACTGCCTTTTATAGGAAGAGGGAGGTAGTGTTTAATAACTAAACATAAGAGAGCAATTTCTCCAAGAAGACAGGATAAAGCACTTACTGTAGACATTAATGGTATTATACCTAACCTTCCCTACATTCCCTTGAAGTAGGCATTGTTTTTCCTAATTTTAGGGTGGAAAAATAAAGCTCAGGGGCAGCGAGTCACTGTTTCAAGGTTGTAGGGTGAAGCCTTTCCGGGGCAGGAGTCCAGCCCACATCTGGCCAGGGTGCTGCTCTCTCTTACACAGCTGTACCATGGCAGCTTTGGGATGGAGCTGAAATGGGCTCGGGAAAGGTTGTGATGGTGACCCTGGGCCAGAGAGACACCAAGCCAACAGAGCTGTCTTCGCAGCCCAAGGAGCTGAGCTTCCTAGATAAATAGTAACCCTCCTCTTTCTTGCTCTGCTTTTGTTTTTAAAGCAAAATCCAGCAGGAGAGAGAGCAGGCAGATGCTGGAGTTCAGCTGCTATAGGTGTGCTGCCAGGCGCCGCTTTGTGCTGTGTGGTTGCTGAGAGCTGGCTGCTTAGCAGGACGCCTTCATTTAGGCTGTAGAAGCCTAGCCAGCAGCCTCCTGCTCACAGAACATTGAGGAGGTTTAAAGGAGAAGAGCCCTGGGAAGACAGAGGAGAGGTTTCGAATCCAGCTTTGGCTAAGAAACCAATTATTCGTTAAGAAAGACATACTGTCATGCCCACACTCAGCTGCTCCATCTCTCAGCTGAACCACCAGGTAAACCACTAAGGAGGAAGCTTTTGGGGTGCTGGAAAATGAGAGAACAGAGCAGCCCATCTTCTGAGAAACACACATGCCACTCTCTCTGACTCTAAATGTTTTCAAATGGAAAACACAGCCCTTAGAAAATAAGAAGCCATTGATAAGCTGGGAGTAAATCTTGCCTAACTGGCAAAAAGCACAATGACTTCCAGGAGGGGGGTGTCTGGACCATATTTCTCCTTTCAGAGGCCCCCGGGCCAGCTGGAGGCTTTACAAGGGCCCCCACTCAGGCAGGCCAGCAGGGAATTGAAGTAATCTAATTTTAATTATGTGACAAAAGCATGAAGAATCATTTAAAGGTCTGTCAGAGGGAAAGACGGGCTCCAGTCTGCCAGGAGTCCTTAGATGGAAATAAAGAAACCCACAGGCTAAATGCTGGATTTCAGTGCTTAAAAAATAAGACTCGCATAGTAACCAGATTGTGCACAATTGAAACAGAGATAGGCAACAGGGGACGTGCATGGCTCTGCGCATCAAGGACAAAGGCACCGACCGGGCAGCTGCCCACAGGAGGAGTCGGAGCTTCTTGGGTGGCAGAACAGTAGTTTAAAAACAGATGCTTACTCTGTGCTTTCCTGAGATCAAGGGAGAGAGCCTGTCTAGGGCCAGTATCTGAAGTAAATACTTCAGAAAGCATTTTTGTATGCATTCTCTAGCTTGGGCTTTGCAAACATGATCTTGTTGGGTGTTTAGGGAAAGTTCTAAGTATTACATTAAATAAAGCAGTTGGATTTCTGAGGTCTCAATCTGGCTTAATTTGGTGCTGATTACTACTTAGATAAACATAAAAATAAGTGTCCTTTTAATGTAAAGCTAAGCAGCTTTTTTTACAACTCTTTTTTTTTTTTTTACATTGAACCTAGCTACAGCTGGTGCTTACCTGACAAATACTCTGCCACTATGCTATACCCCCATTCCCTAGCAGCTCTGTTTTAGGGTTCTGAGAGCCACAGGCTTCTAGGATCATTTTTTTTTTCTTTAAATCAGCTAGCCCTAGGTAAAAGATCTTTGAGGGGTGGAGCCTTGTTTTAGACCATTTAATTCTACAAGTTCTTCGATACCCACTGAATAAATAAGGCAGGGTTAAAATCATTAAGCAGATGAAGACCAGTTGCAATTCAAAGGCATTACTACACCTTTCTCAAATTGAGGGCAGAACTTTGTCCCGACCTGGCCCAGTACAGCTTACTGAGACATTTGCCATGTAACTCAAGGGATGAATGTGAACCGCAGAGAGTCTGGGCAAATAGACACAGAATCATCCTGCTATTTTTTTTTTTTTCCATAACTGGGGATTGAACTCAGGCCCTTGCATTTTCCAGGCAAGCACTTATTCTACTGAGCTATCTCCCCAGCCTGCAATTTTTTTTCATCCTGCTTTGTGATACCTATGCTTCATCTGGCCTTGGAGCTCACACAAAACAGAAAGGACACCTTCCTTTACTGACATCTAAAGTAGAAGCCTCACAGGACTTCCTCTTATAATTTTCTACTAAGAAGAATAAGAGATATACCTCCCCATTTCCACCAGCGATTGTTTTAGTCGGTGTAATGCCGAGTTATGCATTTGTAGCAAATAAACTTCAACATGTTAGTGGTTCTGTGTTTGTATTGTACCCCTAGGCAAGCTTTTCTTGGTAGTTCTTCTCAAAATAGTGATTTTGGAGTCTGAGTTTCTTTCTTTCTTTGTTTCTTTCTTTTCTATTTTAGGGAAGAGTCTACAGGGTGTTCAGAGACTCGGTACTAGATTTGGACTCATAGTGATCTGCCTGTTTACAGCCCCTCAAGATTTATGCTGGAACCACGTACAGTCATTCTTGACAACTTGTTAATAAATGTGCACATGAGTGTGGGAATGTTGACCCCCAAATCCTGCTTCTAATTCACAAGAGAAGCAGGAAATCCCTGGAGTAGGCTCAGAACTTCTCATACTAGATTCCTATTCCAGCAGTAGCCACGTAAAGGGGGATAGGTTCAAGATGATGAGCAGGCCAAGCAGCAAGCAAAAGTACTTGTATGCAACACAGTCCTCTTCTTTGGGTTTCTTCACTACTGTCAGAGGGATTTCTTATGAGTAAGGTCTCTAGTTGCATCTAATTGGAAAGGCACAACAGACATTGCGAAAGGAAAGAATCTATTCAAAGTGAAGGAAAACTGGGATGGGGAAAAAGATAAAAGGAAGAAGGAAGGAAGGAAGG
>PVKN010010269.1:0-22833 GCA_004027915.1 Capromys pilorides
TTGTCTAAAGCATTTGATATTCAGAAAGACAATGATGTTAAGCTCAAGTGCCTAAGTTTTAGGAAATAACATCATTAAGCTTCTTTTCTGGATGATTAACAACTTAAGTTGGCAGACCAAATAATTAGAGAAAAAAAGGGATACAAGTATAGCCAATATTTTGGCTCTAGCTCTTCATGTTCATAGAGAACACAGGACATAAATGAACCTGTACTGTAATAGCCTATAACTCAGTGGAGACCCGAGTTTCCTGTTCAAGGAGATTATGGGGCCACAAAGGAAAGTGATAGATGATGTACACTGTGCCTAAGCAGAGTAACCTAGAGAGAAAAACATTCTCTCATGCTTCCACAGAGAACAAAATTGTCAAGCAATGGCTGTGATTCATCAAGATGGCTGACACTGACAAAAATTCTGCAAACCACAGTGCATAGTTTCAGGGTCAACCCTGAGGGGACCTGACTGACCTTGTTAGATAAAAAAGCTACATATATTTTGTGACATAATTCTTGCTTTACCTTGGTCTTAGCAGAAAAGTCTAACCACAAGGTATAAAAATGAAAGCCATATTAATATGCTGAGTTGTACAAGGCTCAATTCAACAGCTTCCAGCAATGCCAGATGAGCTGATTATCCACTACTGTTATGGACTATTGGACTTTATATACAGCTACTTTCTTTGTGAAATGAAAGAAAGATCTGTACTAAAGATATTTAAACAAGAAATCATGTCTGTATCTTGTACTCTGAACAATTATGACCAAGATAACGTTATGCAATCTATTAATTATTGTAAAAAACAATAATGAATAAATCTTGGAAACAGCAACAAAAAATAAGTGAATATATTTATGCCTTTCTCTTATGCTCCCAATATTTATAATAAGAGGTTCATGTCAAATCAACATGAGGTCATCAGTTAAATGGTAATTGTTTCATCATCTTTATGTCTGTTAAGTGACACTACTACATATGATTATTAATATCAAATGTTCTCTGTACAAGTTTAACTCCTACCTATTAACATTCTACAGGAATTTAACTGCTAAAATGTCTAAGGTTGATAAGAAAAAAACAATTCTCTGGTCACACTTTATATTTCAAGGTGTTTGATAATCAAGCATGTTGCTCTTCCGAAAAAAACAGCTTTATTAATTCCTATTTTATAACCTGATCTACTCATGAGATTCATGCCAAACTAAAAAGACAAATCTCAGACCTCAGTTTCACAAGGAAATTTACTTATCTGACTTTCCATGTTTTCAATAATAGAGACCAAAATTAACTATACACAAGTGCCCACTTTTGGCTGTGACATTTGGAACTCCCATCAAAGTAAGACCTTAACAAGGTAATGCTAAACCTCAACAGTGCTGCCACATAAGCTCTTCCTGCAAGTGTGGCAAAGAACACTGAACCCAAGCCTACCTCAACTTAAAGCCACCATTAGTTATATATACAAATTTGGGGGTCACTGGAAATGTGACTGCCCTGTCTGCCAGAGAGCTAGTAATTCATCCAATTCCATACCCTCACAGAAAAACTCACTATAGCCAGATCCATCAATACTTGACCTGCTTGGTCTTGCCACTGAAGAAAAACAGCAGAGCTTAATGTCCATGGCCCACATCAAGGTATCTTTGTCAGAGTCCCAAGTCTCACTGGGACATCTCAGGTAAAAACAAACAAACAAACAAACAAACAAACAAACAAGAAAACAACTTTTCTTGCTGACATGGACATGAGATAGTGTTCTTCCTGAGTTTTAAAGTTGCTATATTGGATCTGAAATCTCCATAGTGGGTGTTGATGGTCAACCTACGTGATGCCTTCAGATAGGCCCATTCCCTGCTCACTCCAGACACTGTTCTTCATTCATAATTTCCTTGTGATCCCAACCTGTCCCAGACCTCTCACGGGAAAAGACCTCCTCCAGAAGCTCCATTTGTCTCTCACTTCTCTCTCTCCCCACACAATGTGCGTCCTATAAATATAACCTCAATGCCAGCCAGCTCCTCCCTCCCCCTTTCCTTGTTGATCACATATTCTGAGACACTTCTAATCCCACTTGTGCCACATATGCTATTCTATACTGATGTGCCTCAGAGATCCCATGGTGTCCTTGTATTCCCCAATACCCAATAGCCCCCCAAATCATAGGGGGCTCAAATCCACCATTCACTATCTCTTTACCCCTCCCCTTCAACATGATCATGGTAAAATGATACATTCAGATCAGAGACTCCCTTCTTGCTTCTACCCAGACCACTAACCTTGCCAAATGTTGCCTGTACATGTCCATTCCAAGGCCTGATCTCATGCCCATCCCAGCCATACCCAACAACACACACACCTTTCCTTTAGCCATTGATTTTTCCCTTTTACAACTTCCCTCTTCCCACAGTCTCACATGTTCAACACACCTCCAGATAAACAATGCAAAATAGACACACAGCTGTTTCTGTGTGACACCTCGATACATAAAAACTCATCTTCCTTTGGCTCACTTCCCTTCTAGGACCCCTTGTAGAGTTTTCTATTATGTTCATGGTAGCCCCCTATTTCATTTTCCTCATCCACAATACTGTCATCAGATTAACAACCTAAATTTTTAACCAACTGTTTCTCTCAGGTTATTCTTACCAGGCCTTATTCTAGCGAGACCCTTCTGATGATGACAACTCACTCTGATCTCCAGACTCAAGGCCCCATGATGCCCCTGTTCAGTAGGAAGTATCCAGATGATTTCTTCACCCTTTTTCTATCAAATGGAGTCTGGGATGATAGGTCAATACTCAAAGCTTCCTAGACGTCTTGCCCCAAATATTCTCCCTCTTGGTTTCCCAGGCACCCTACCCCCAAAACCTCTCCCACTTGGCCCCATGCAGAGCCAAACCTATAACCACAGAACAGATAAACCTGACTTTGACCTGGACAGGCAACCGTGGAAATTCCTTTGTTAATATTGAAGGTCTTCCACAGACCATGCAGCCCTGCCAAGATTAGCTCTCCCCTAGCTGTTCTAGCCCCCCGCCCCCTACCAAAACCCATGATCTGGCTGTTACTTGGCTGTTCCAGGCCATGATCACTCTCACTGAAAGATCCTATAAAGTCTCCTGCTCCCCCTTTGTTCACTGCTGTCTTGGTCCATTAGATCGCCAGCCTGCTTGGTGACCCAAATAAATCTTCTACATGCATCAGAATGCCTAGTCTAGTTGATTGCATGGGTTCATACCTAACAGGTAGGTGTATGTTTCATGTGATAGTCATTGTGCTCTGATGTTATATGTGTCAGTGATAGTCTCCATGTGGACAGACATGTGTGTCATGTGCTATGACAGTGTGTATTTTAGTGACAGTTTCTTTGTAGATAGGCATGTGTGTCACCTAACAGTCCCTTCTTGTGATAGTGTGTGCCATTGTGAGTACCCATGTGGACCTCTGTGTTCTCTGCCTACCAGCTTAGCTTGATCAGATCCCATCTACTCTTCTGTGTCTGTCAGGAACTGGAGGGTTGGAGAGTGGCAGAGGTGGGATGTGGGCCAGGGTCTTCTGGGTTGGGGGCTGAATGGCCCTGGGGGCCTGCATGGGTGTATCTAGGCTCCAGATGCAAAGTCTCACTTACTGTTTCCCAGGGGCTATGAGTGCTCTATAGGCACAGCTCAGGGCATGGCTGTGAGAGACAAGTAAGTGTCATTACTCTGAGTCAGGCTGGGGTGGGACATATGAGGAGGGGCACCATTTGTCTGAGACATACAAGTATCTACCTGGCTTCCTGCCTTGCCTAGTGATTCTTGTCGGAGTAGGGTGATGCTAGAGGGTCTCTGTAGGCCTACTATGTCATTCCCTAGGTCTTCCTGCTGCTTCCAGGGGCCTTGGCCCTGTCCTCCCCAGCTAGACTTCCATGCCAACTCCACTTTTGTGGTATTCATACTGAATAGAGGATAAGCATAGCCCTGGGTTACATTGTTGATGTCATATTACTGAAATCATACCAGGACTTTGCACCATATATTTGCACCATGAACATCATGCTATGGAAAAACATCATGTGCCTCATGCCACAAACATCATAAGAAGTTCTACATGGAAATATGAGTGGGAAATCTCTGTGTGCACAAGAACAGAGCCTGGGAGGTCCTACCTGTTCCCTTGATGGGAGCTTCAAAGACATAGAGGGACACTCCAAATGTCAAGGCCCCTTATGTGTGTTTGTGGAACTAACAGGGCCATGAGTGGTCAGGAGGAGACCAGGACATTAATGGACATGAGACAATACAGTGGGAACTGTGGGTACCACAGAGAAGCAGGAGGTGGGAGGAAAATGTGCTGACCTCTGTGTTCAATGTGGGGGCCATGAGGTCATTCTTATTTAGGACAAACTTGCAAGCCCTCCAAGTGCTTAGTCAGCAGGAGGTTGAACCTTGGCCAGTAAGCCAAAGAGGCACAGGCAACAAGTGGGTTCAAGGAATGGGCTGAAGGGAGGCTGCCCCTTGGACAAACTGGCTTCTCATGAGAGGGTTAATGTGAATGTAGGGAGGTCATCAATTGACCCTGAACACATCCTAGACACCCAGACAGAACTGCCTGCTCCAGACAGGTCCCCAGTCCCCCTCTGTCTATATTTTCTAAGGAGGATTCAATCAGGAATCCATCCTTAGTGTCACTTGTCCCAATCCTCATCCCAGGGCCCCAGAGGCATCCCTCTGACATATAAAGAGGACAGGGCTTCTCTTTCCTGTACCTGTGTCCTTTGTCTCCAGGGAGGACAGATTCCCAAAGTTCACATCAACAGTCTAAACATCTGGTACTGCAGGACAGGCCTGCCTGAGCCTTGGTGCATTGTCTACAGATGTGGAGCAGCCACGATGATTGTTCACTGATCCAACTTTGTGAGCCTTGGCTGCCATCCTCATTCCCTTGCTTCCTCAGTAAAGTCTTCATCCCAACTCTACCCTCTTCCTGCCCCCAAAGCTATTTGCCCTCTCCTGCAAATATCACACATCTCTCTGTCTCTCTTGCCTGGGTTCATGTCCTGTGAAGCCAACTCTTCCTTGATTCAGGTGATATTGTCGTGAAATTTGGAACTCAGAGGTGGGATGGATTGCAAGAAACTCCTGGAATGCAGGTGGGAGAATTTGAACTCTTGAATTAAGCTTTAGGGGGTAAATTTGTTCCCTATCTGTTAGTATGTGGAAGTCCTGGCCTCAAATCTCAGAATGCGCTGCATTTGGAGACAAGGTCTTTAACAGGTCACAGTGGACCTAATTCTGTCTATGTCCTCATAACAAATGAGATTAGAACACAGAACACAGAAGTGTCACAGCACCTGTAAGTTGTGGAGAAGCCTCAGAATAAACTACACTGCCCACACTTTGATCCAGTGCCTCCAGCTTCCAGTACTGGGAAAGAATAAATATGTGTTGCTCAAACAGCCACTTGTATCTGCTGTGTTGGCAGCCCAAGACTGAGACCAAACCTACACTTCCCATTTGATGTGGTGAGTGTGGTAAACTCTGTTGGGGTAGCCTGAGATGGGTCTGCCCTCCACATGCCCCAGAGTGACTCAGGCAGACCTGGGTACCACCCAGGTGGAAGAAAACCTAAGGCAGGAAAAGTTGAGTGCCCAGGGTGGGTGGAAAAGAAGAGTATGAGGCTTCATACAGCCACCAGTGTTGTTCTCCTATGCCTGGGACTGCATTTGGTAACAAGGTCTTTAACAGGACAGGATGGACCTACTCTTGTCTATGTTCTCATAACAGAGGAGATTAGGACACAGAATACAGAAGGGCCATAGCATCCACAGGTTGAGGAGAAGCCTCAGAATAAACTACTTGTTCACAAGACTACAGAGATGTACAGAGTGTTTAAAGGTTGTTTTATTGCCATTAAAGAGAGAACCTATAGGTTATCATAGAATCCAGAACACTACAAGCAGATCAAAGCTACAAAGCTGACTGAGCTGTCCCTTGGACTTTCATGCAACATGGGGTGGTGTCTGCTCTCCTTTTCTGTGCCTTTGTTCCTGACTGAAGGTTGTGGCTTGGCATTTTCCCTATGCTGGATAGGATCATGGCACATGGAACCTCTGTTCACTGCCAGCCCAGACCTGGATCCTAGGTCACTGGGCTCTCTCTGTGGGTATCTCATCCAATGGGGGATTCCTACTTCCAGAGTGACATTGGTCCAACAGGACAGGCCTGCCTGAGCCTTGGTGCCTTCAGCAACCATCAAGCTGTGCCTTGACTGGGACGGGTGTTCCCTGGCCTGCTCTGTCCGTAGGACACAGAAGGCTGAGTATGGCCTGCCTGGGACCTGCTCAGCAGACCCTGCTGGAGGTATAGATGGTAGTAAGTAACCATCCTTTTTACCCCTGCTGGGATTCTGGAGCCATTAAATGGCCCAGATCCTACACTGAGTGTCTGCCAAAAATAGGGCTGGGTTCCCAGTGGGGTGGGGGTGGAGTGGGGTGGCAGTATCCTGGGCTTAGCTCTTTAGCACCAGTACAGAGAAGCCTGTAGTGGCCAGTCTCTGTGAATTGGACCCAGCAGTACTCAGGGTGGGCCATGAAGAGGGACAGTACACAAGGTCCCCATCAGAGGATACATGAAGGAAATGTGTGCCATTGCTCAAGTCTCAGTCCACAGAGGTGCCCAGCAAGGCCCTCCAGGCACAGGCTGGCACTGTCCACCAGGGTGACTGTCAATGACTCTTTCTAAACCTCTGCTGGGGGTCAATGATCATGTTGGCTGAACTAAGTGCATCTCTCCTGAGGTTCTCAGTCTCACCTCTCTCAGTGATGCCCTGTGCTGGAGAAGCTGGTGCTGACAGGGCTGCCTCTGAGGCTGGTCTTTGCCCAGATGGACTTGGGCAATACTGGTCTTTGCCTCCTCTTGGATGACCACCTTGCTCATGAGGCAGGGATATCCTACGGAGAGGACTGAATCTCTTGTCTGTCTCGTCCAAGGTCAGGTGACTGCTCCAGGGGTGGTGCTTGTCCAGGCTACTGAGGCTTGGTGCACCTGCTATCCATGAGTCCTCCAGAGCAGGGAGGATGGGAGCACAGGGTCACTGAACCACAGGATCAGAGGCTGCGAGGTCAGAGGCACGTGTGACCTGTGGCTCAGCTGCTGGAAGTGATGGATTGGGTCCTGCAAGGGACTGCAAAGCCTGGACCTTTGTGGGGTGGGCCCTAAGCCCCCTGCCCAATCATGTTCCTGTAGTCAGGAGCGATGGTCTGCTTCAATTCCATCACCGAGGAGAAGATCCACTGCACCTGCAGGAACAGTGAGTGAGCAGTCATGGCACCATGGAATGCCACCACAGCCAGTGGGACCAGGACAGAGCATAGGGACAGTGTTAGGGAAGTGGGGATGGGATGATGATAGAGCACTCTAGGGTAGAGACAAGGTAGTGAAAAGTTTGAATAAGTTTTTTTTTTTGATAGATTTGGGGGCAGTTCAGGGACAGCATGGAAACAAAGTGTAGATATCAGGGGAAAATAGCACGGGGATTCATGGAGACAGTATGAAAAAAATAGCAAGGCTTATGAAGAAAGTGTGAGGAGATAATAGGGACAGGAATGGAGAAATAGGTGACATTCTGGGACATTGTGAGAACACCATGAAAAGACAACATGTGGCATGGGATAATGTGGAAGCAAGATCTGAAGGACAGTATGATATATGAGGGTAGTGTGGGTACAACATAAAGAAAACTGCATGAGACATCATGGAGGCTTCTTGGGGACAACATAGGAAAAACACCTTGGGATATTATGTAGACATCAAGGAGACAGCATGGAGACAGCATAGGTCAGTGTGGGCCATAGTGGGAACACTTATGGGACAGTGTGGGTGGGAGTCACATGAAAACAATGTGAGTCATCATGGAGACAGCAGTATCCAACATGGGCTTTTGTGGAGATAGCATGGGCCAATGTGGGCATTGGGGGCAGTGTGCCAACCTTGAAGAGGGTGACCGCAGCACTGTAGCACACGCTGAGCAGGAAGAGGGTGATGAAGATGGTGATAGTTGTCCACAGCCCATCCAGCTCCCCATCCTGGGCCTCGGCGCAGTTCTCATCCAGGTCCAGCCCTGGACAGGAGGGAGTAGTCATTGTGCATCCCCTAGCTTGGCCCACGCCTCTTTCTGTGCAGTGCTGTAGGGTTGCTAGGAGCCTGCAGCAGGAGTGCCAATTGTGCTCACCTGGGCCAGCCTTCCTCAGCCACCCTCCCAGGATAGCAGCCTTGGGTACTGATTGTTTTTCCTGGACCCAGGCTTATCAAGACACTGTAGATGGAATGAAAGGCATCTTGCACTATGTGGACTCCTCTAACCTTCACCATGAGTGTGGTTGGGCAGTATCAGGGTCTGAAACACCACAGGCTATGGTTCTGTTCTTTGGCAAATAACATAGGT
This sequence comes from Capromys pilorides, assembly GCA_004027915.1. Taxonomy (NCBI): domain Eukaryota; kingdom Metazoa; phylum Chordata; class Mammalia; order Rodentia; family Capromyidae; genus Capromys; species Capromys pilorides. The sequence goes on from PVKN010010269.1 coordinate 8,422, forward strand.
GTTGGACATATGATAGGAAAAAGCTGGTGGAGATGGGTGTGTGTGTTCCTATGGGCTGGGATGAGGCCCAAGTATCCAGGGTCAGTTGAGTATTGGGTACTTGTGTGTTGGAGTGCCTGCAAGGGATCTGGTCAGTGTGTGCACAATCATCTGTGAATGCAGGGCTGGGGTGGGAGCTGTGGGGTGCTGCCCATTGGCCCAGGGTGTAAGGTGTATGCTTGTGTGCATGCAGGTTCACGAGTATGTGTTGTCAATGTGGAATGTGCTGCTTAGCAGCCTTATTCTGAGTCTGGGGCCAGTGCCCTTGCACAAGGCTCAGTGGTCTCCCATATGTCTGGACCATCCTTTCAGGTGGTCAAGGATGCACCTTGGCCTCCCTGGAGCACATAAATGTTTCCAGGGATGTTCAGTGGCCCAGCGGGTGGGCAGTATCCCCAGGGGAGGCTAGCTTCCCCATGTGTGAGCAGCATTCAGTGTCCCTAACGGTGACCACCCCTGTGCAGGTGAGGGAATCTTGGAGGTCATGTCCCATAGCCATGCTCTGCAGTCTCTGCAGTGGACAGAGACCCTATGACAAGAACTTCAAGGACAGAAAGTTTCAGAAGCAAGTCTTTGTGTTCTTTAAGGGTCAGAAGGGAATTGTTGGCAGTTTGAGATGGGCCCTGGTGGGACATTTAGGTTGTGCCTGTCTCTGTGAGGGCAGACACACATGCTGTGTTCTCAAGCACACCACTTCCTGTACCTAATGACTACAGTGCAGGATTGACCTTGTATGATCCAGAGCCCAGGCCTCATGGCATGGTTCTCTACCTTGGAAAGAACCAGGACAGTGTCGCAGGGTCCCAGGCATTTCTGGGTGCTTTATTTACAAGGGGGTAGGCAGACAGGGTCCTGTAGGACTCGAGAGTCCCCAGGTTAGCAAGGACTCCCTGGGCATGACACTCATTTACCCGGAGGCCGGGAGATGGTCTTCTGAGTGATGTGATTGTGCAGAGCTTCGTGCATCACAGAGCAGCTGAAGACGTTTCCTTCGTTCCAGCTTTCCTTGTCCACATGGAGCTTACTGTAGAGGAAGTAGGATTTATCACTGTCCACGACAGCTGGGGTGGTCTTGTAGTCTAAATGTCCAGGGCCATCCCACTCCACATGAATGTCAGAAGGGTAGAAGTCAGTGATTAAGCAGGTCAGACTGACTTTGTCCTTGGACAGCTCTTCTCGGGGTGGGGGCAGGACATACACCTGTGGGCTGCTGGCTTGCCCTGTGGAGAAAGAATTCATAACATGTTTAGTACCAGGATAGAGGGCTGGTTGGGGAGGCTTGGCCCATGTTATCGTGCAGTGCCACCCAATTTCCCACCTGCAGGTACTGCACTCCCACCTTTGGCTTTGGAGATGGTCTTTTGAATAGGGGTTGGCAGGGCTTTGCTGTTGACCTTGCATGTGAATTTTTTGCCCTTTAACCAGTCCTGGTGCTGGATAGGGAGGATGCTGGTCACACGCAATGTGCCATTGACTTGATTTTCCTTGGAGTTTGTTTCAGCTGTTTTTATCTCTTTGCCATCCATGTACCAGGTGAACTCAACTTCAGGGTCTTCCTGGCTCACATCTATCACAACGCACGTGATTTTGGGGGTCAGGGAGATCATGAGTGCATCCTTGGGCTTTGGGGGGAAGATGAAGACAGATGGTCCACCTACGAGCTCAGGAGCTGATGTGGGAAACAGAAGAGACAAGTTAGCCCTGAGGCTCACCCTACGCCATTGCCTCTTACAAATGTCTATCTATCTCTTGAGCTTGAGGAGGATTGATGACTCACCTGGGCATATGGGACAGGGCTCACAGTGGGAGGAACCTTGGGCCTCTGCAAAGAGAAGGCTGGTATTACTGGGTTGTAGGAGACAAGGCATTGCACCAAAGAGGGGGAAATTAGGATTTGGGGTGAACTCAATTAGGCCCAGGCTGCCTTGGGATAAAGTTCTTAGCAGGCCTTAGGCCAGAGGCCACTTCTCTGTGACCCATGGACAAGTTGATCAGCCCACACACAACCTAGGTCTGTCATAAAGCCCTAGAAGACATCCCATGAAAATGGAGTACAGAGACCTCCATGCAGGAGCCAGAGGGGAGCTTTCTGGTTCCTGTGGTAACACAACCAGGAGGGCAGACCCCCACAGCTGTTATCAAGGGGTCCCATATAACATTGGAAACTGTCCTTACCAACGTTCTTGTCCACCTTGGTACTGCTGGCCGTGTGGACTACATTGCAGGTAGCCATCTTCTTGCTGGAGGGCACAGTTACCATGCTGGTGAGTGAGTACAGGCCAGAGTGCAGGACAGCTGGGAAGGTGTGTACTCCACTCGTCAGGGCTCCTGAATTCCATGTGACTGTCACTGGCTCAGGGAAGTAACCCTTCACCAGGCAGCCTAGGGTATTCATGGAACCAGATGTGCCCACACAGCTGGAAGCCAGAGGAAAGACGGAAGGGGCCTTTGTTTCAGCTGCAAGGAAGAAGGTACCAAGTGACTTGGTGTTGCATACTGTTGACCCTGGATCATTGAGGACCCTCCGCCCTTGGCTTTCTGTGGTCTAGGTGCCTTGTAAGTTTTAGGCAGGGTTCTTGGAGTCTACCTGTAGCTCCTGGTTCCTACTTGTCTTTTTCTATTTGCGAGCAACCCTTCCCTGCAAGCTCTGGATTAGGCCAGCCCATTGTTTCCACAGCCCCAAAACTCTGGACCATGGAGAAACTTTTGATTTTGGCTCTTCAGGGTGCAGGTGCTCTGCAAGATCCAGGCAGTGTCCCATATTTATGCTTCTGGCTATGCCTGTCCAGCACTTGGCCCCATATGCCTGGTCCCATCTGCCCCCCTTAGCTACCCTCCCCATAAGCTCCAGGCAAGTTCAGGCCATTGGCTGCTTGATTCCAGCCCATCACCAATGTGCTTTCAGCATGCTTCAGCCCCAGATCTCCACAGGGTCTCTGTGCCTCTCTGCAATCTCCTGTCCCTGCTTCTGAGCAGCTGTCTTCATCAGCCACTCTATGAACCCCTAGCGCTGGTGAAGCCCTGGGCTAGCCACCCCTTTCATGGTTCTGCTTGTCCTTTCCCCTGGGGTCTTGCTTGGAGGTGCTTGCTCATATAAAGTCCCTTGTGGGTGTGTGCCCTGACTTATGCCCCTATTCTTGGGTGTTATAATTTCTGTATAGCTACAACAGTGTCACTTCACATGGTCCTATCCTAGTGAGAGTCTCCTCTGCCTGGAAACCTTGGCCACCTACTATATGAGCTCAGTTCCCAGAGCCTGGTGCAGAGCCTTGGCCCTGGATTTGCCTTATGGCACAATGTCTTCTGTGGTCCTCTCTGAGCCAAGACCATCCACTTCACGTTTTCCCTGAAGGAAATCCCAGGAAATGTCTACTCAGTACCTCACTCCCCAATTCTTCCACCCAGGTTCCCAAACCTGGGCTCTGGGCATAGCTACCTCTTGGCTCTCTCCCACCTCCCGCGCCTTTCAGAGGTCCATTCTGGGCCACACCCCACAGCTCTGTCTCTCACATCTGCCTAGTTTCTACCCAGCCCTGGCCTTGTCTGGGCACCTCCTCCCTCCTGCACTTCCCAGGGTTTCCTCCAGCACAGGCCCTGCTGAGCTCAGCTCAGGTGCACAGGGCCTCCTCTTATCCTGCATCCCTGCCCTTACCCCCAACCCCCTGTATGCTGCCAGTACTGGGGGCAACAAGGAAGCCCTGGGCCCCAGAGGTTAGAGTATTCTCTAACCCCTGAGGCCATTAAGGCCCCTTGTCCCTCATCTGCTCCCCTCAGTCTAAGGCCCTGCCACCCTTTCTTTTCCTCACCCATACCCCATTGTCCAGCAGATTCTGCTCCTTCCCTCATCATCCCCTCTATGGGACCAATTGCCCTGTTCCTTTGTGCTGCTTCAGCAGGGTTCTCCTGGCCCAGTCTCCCCAAACTCCCAGAACAGAGCCAGAGTGACCCCAGAACTGCTATCCACTAGGTGTGTTTGGGGCACCAGCCCCAGTGAGCTTTCCTGCTCAACATCCCATCAGTATTCTGATGCAGACCCTTGCTCGGTGCCCAGGACTGTTGCTCTCTGTGGCAAGCTCTGCCTTGCAGCCCTTGTGCTCCTTTACCTCAAAACACCTTTGCTAGCTCTGAGCCTCAGTCTCCTGCACATACACATGGATTGTGAGGTGGAAGGGGTCAGAGCTGGTGCTGAGAGGGACAGGGCAGAGCAGTGAAAAGAGCTGGCCCAGGTGGCAGGAGGACCAGATGTCCTGAGCTCCATGTCCAGGGTCCTGCCTGGCCATAACACTTGCTACATATCTCTGTCTGTGGAGTCCTGGCTCTCTGCTCTGCTTCTCTCCTGCCAGGGCCAGGACTCCCCAGGTTATACCTCACACTGAGTCTCATGCCGCTCAGACCCAGTGGTTTCCTCGGGCTCCTCTACCAGCCACCTCCGTTTGCACACTGCCCTTTGTCTCTGCCCTGGTGCCTTGAGCTCATAGGGTTCTTCTGGGCCATCCAGAAGTTCTTGCTCTCCGTCTCCTGCTGTCCTGAAGCTACTCTTCTCTGTGGCTGTTTGTCTCTTGCCATCTGGGCTCCTGTGGCTGTCCTGACTGTTCTAGCACTCATCTACTGCTAACCATAAGCTGCTCTGTTCTATTCTCCTGAGTTTCTGGGGTTATCCTCTCTCCTCTAGCACCTTGCTACCCTGCTCAAAGGCATTTGCTCACCCTTCTGCTATGTCTCCTGGTACTGTCCCTGCTGCTCCAACACCCACCTAACCCTGCTATCCTTCAGCTGTTGGCCCCTGGCCTCCTGAGCTCTTGTAAATGACATCGTTCTTCTAGCACCCACCTGCCTCTGGTCAGCTACAGCTGTTCTTCCCTGGTTTTTGCTTCAGAGTTCCTGTGGCTGGTAGCTCCCTTCCAGCACCTAGTTCTACTCACATCTCACCTTCAGCTGCAGTTTCCTGGTCACAGAACTCCTGTGGCTACCCCAAGTCAATTGTAGCTGTTTTGCCCTAATCCTTGCTCCCCTGAACTCTTGAGGCTACCCTGGCATTTCCAGTACCACCATGTTTGTGTTAACCTCTAGATGCTCTGCTCTGCTTCCCTGAGCTCTTGGAGCTGTCTTAATATCTGCACCGTGCTCCAACCACCTCTGGCTGTTCTTTCAAGATCCCTGAGCTCCTGAAGCTGCCCTGGCCCCTCCAGAACATATCTGCCCCTGTTCTCCTCCAGTGGATCTGCCTTGGTTCCTTGAACTCCTGGATCTTAGTACACTCCAGCTGTTACCTACTTGACATCACCTGCAACTGCTCCTCCTGAATCCCTGAGATGCTGGAGCTTCCAGCACTAAGCTGCCTCAACTCACCTTTGGGTGCTCTGCCCTAGGCCTCTTAGCTCCTGGAGTCTCCGCTGCTCCTTCCAGCACCTGACTGCCTCTGTGCATTGGCAATTTCTCTCTCCTGGTTTCCTGAGCTCCTAGGACTTCCTTTGTACATCCTATCACTCCGCACTTGATGCTGCTCCGTTTTGTCCTTTGAACTGCCAGAGGTTTCCTGTCCCCTCTAGCATCAACCTCTCTGTGGTCAACTGCATCTGTGTTACCCTGATCTCCTAAGCCCCTAGGGCTGCCATGACCTCTGTAACACTAACCTGCTCCATCTCACCTTCAGTTGCTCTGCCCTGACCTCTGAGATCTTGGGGATGTCCCTGCCCCTCCAGAACCCCTCCTGACCCTGCTAACCTGTAGCAGTTATGCCCAGGACGCCTGAGCTTCTGTGGCTTCCTTGGGTCCCCTAGTACCACCTGCTCATGCTCATCTGTAGCAGCTTTGCTCTAATCCTTGCTTCACTGAGTTCCTGGTTGGTATCCTCTCCCTTTCAACATCTAGTTCCCCTATTCACAGGCAATTGCTCTGCCCTCTCCCCTGAACCCCAGATGTTGCCCTGGCCCCTCCAGCACCCACCTGGCCCTTCTCCCCTGAGCTCATAGGGCTGCCCTGGCATGTCCAGCACCATCGTGTTCCCGCTCACCTCCAGCTGCTCTGCTCTACTCTCCTGAGCTCCTGGAGCAGCCCTGACACATCCAGCACCACCATGTTCATGCCCAGGTGCTCTGCACCCCTCCCCTGAGCTCCTGGGGCTGCTGTGGCTCCTCCAACCTGCCTCATCCTCTTTCAGCTGTTCTTTCAGGGTACCTGAGCCCCTGGTGCTGCCCTGGACCCTCCAGCACCCACCTGCCCCTGCTCTCCTCCACTGCTCTGCTCTGTTCCCTTGAGCTTCTAGGGCTGCCCGTGCACGTGCAACACTACCGCGTTCATGCCCACCTCCAGGTGCTCTGCACCCTTTCTCTGAGCTCCAGGGACTTTCCTGGCTTCTCCAACCTGCTGCATCCTCCTTTAACTGTTCTTTCAGGTCCCCAAGCTCCTGGGGCTGCTCTAACCCTCCAGCACCACCTGGCCCTGATCTCCTCCAGCTGCTCTGCTCTGCTCTCCTGAGCTCCTGGGGCTGCCCTGGCCTGTCCAGCACCACTGTGTTTGTGTTCACCTCCAGTTGCTCTGCTCTGCTTCCTTGAACTCCTGGGACTTCCCTGGCTCCTACAACCTGCCTCATCCTCCTTCAGCTGTCCCTTTGCTCTGGGGGTTGCCCTGGCCCTTCCAGCACCCACCTGTCCCTGCTCCCTTGCAGCTGTTCTTTCTTAGTCCCTGGAACTCCTATGCCTTAGCTGACTCCTTCAGGCCCTAACTTTCTCAACTCACTTTCATCTGCTCTGCCCTAGTCCTCTTAGTTCCTGAGGTCCCACTGTCCCCCTCCAGCATCTGACTGCCCCTGTGCTTTGGTAGTTGCTCTCCCATGGTTTCCTGATACACCACGGTATTTGTACTCACCTCCAGCTGCTCTGCTCTGATCCCCTGAGCTCCTGGAGCAGCCCTGACACATCCAGCACCACCATGTTCATATCCACCTCCAGCTGCTCTGCTCCCCTCTCCTGAGCTCCTGGGGCTGCTGTGGTTCCTCCAACCTGAATCCTCCTCTTTCAACTGTTCTCTCATAGTCCCTGAGCTCCCTGGGCTGCCCTGGCCCCTCCAGCACCCACCTATCCCTGCTCCCCTGCAGCTGCTCTTTCTCAGTCCCTGGAACTCCTAGGCCTTAGCTGACTCCTTCAAGCACTAACTGTCCCAACTCACTTTCATGTGCTCTACCCTGGTCCTCTTAGCTCCTGAGGTTCCACTGTCCCCTCCAGCATCCGACTGCCCCTGTGCTTTAGCAGTTAGATGCTCTCCCATGGTTTTCTGAGCTCCTAGGGCTGCCATGGCATGTCTAGCACCACTGTGCTTGTACTCACCTTCAGCTGCTCTGCTCTGCTCTCCTGAGCTCCTAGGGCTGCCTGGCCACAACCAGCACCACTATGTTTGTGATCACCTCCAACTGCTTTGCTCCCCAGAGTTCCTGGGGCTTCCCTGACACATCCAGCACCACCATGCTCATGCCCACCTCCAGGTGCTCTGCTCCCTCCCTCTGAGCTCCAGGGACTTTTCTGGTTCCTCCAACCTGCCTCATCCTCCTTTAGCTGTTCTTTCAGGGTCCCTGAGCTCCTGGGGCTTCTCTAGGCCCTCCAGCACCCACCTGCCGCTACTCTCCTCCAGCTGCTCTGCTTTACTCCCCTGAGCTCCTGGGGCTGCCCTAGCACGTCCAGAACCACTGTGTTTGTGCTCACCTCCAGTTGCTCTGCTCTGCTTCCTTGAGCTCCTGGGACTTCCTTGGCTCCTACAACCTGCCTTATCCTCTTTCAGCTGTTCTTTGAGTCCCTGAGCTCTGGGGGTTGCCCTGGCCTCTCCAGCACCCACCTGTCCCTGCTCCCTTGAGCTCATAGGGCTGCCCTGGTATGTCCAGCACCATCGTGTTCCCGCTCACCTCCAGCTGCTCTGCTCTACTCCCCTGAGCTCCTGGAGCAGCCCTGACACATCCAGCACCACCATGTTCATGCCCACCTCCAGGTGCTCTGTGCCCCTCTCCTGAGCTCCTGGGGCTGCTGTGGCTCCTTCAACCTGCATCCTCCTCCTTTAGCCATTCTTTCATAGTCCCACAGTCCCTGCCCTGGCCCCTCCAGCACCCACCTGCCCCTGCTGTCCCTCCAGCTGCTCTGCTCTGCTTCTCTGTGCTCCTAGGGCTTCCCAGGCATGTCTAGCACCACTGTGTTCATGGTAACCTCCTGCTGCTCTACTTCCCTTGAGCTTCTAGGACTTCCTTGGCTCCTATAACCTGCCTCATCCTCCTTAAGCTAGTCTTTCAGGGTCTCTAAGCTCCTGGGGCTGCCCTTGGCTCTTGAGCATCCACCTGCCCATTTTTTCCTCCAGCTGCAAGGCTCTCCTCCCCTGAGCTTCTGGGGCTGTCTTGCTCCTCCAGTACCACCTGTGTTTTTTCACCTGTAACTGCTCTGCTTTGCTCTCCTGTCTTCTTGGACTGCCCTGGCTCCTCAAGCACTCCCCATTCCTGCTTTCCTGCAGTTGTTCTGCCCAGATCCCTGAGCTCCTGGAGCTGCCATGTATCTTTCAGTACCAATTTGCCTAAAGCCACCTTCAGCTGCCCTGCCTTGGACCCTCCAGTACCCTCCTGACGCTGCTTACCAGAAGCTACTCTGCCCTAGCCAATTGACTTACCGGGACTACCTTGGCCCCTCCAACAATCATTTACCCTACTCACCTGTAGCTGTTCTGCCCTCATCCCTGCTTCTCTAAGTTCCTGGGGCTGTCCTCTTCAGCACTGAGCTCCCCCATTCACAGGCATTTGTTCTTCCCTGCTCCCCTGAGCTCCTGGGGCTGCCCTGGCTCCTGCAGCACTGACCTGTTTCTGCTCACTTGTCGCTGCTCTGTTCTGCCCTTTGAATTCCTGGGGCTTTCTTCTCCTCTCTAGCACCGACTTCTTTGTGGCCAACTGCAGCTGCTTTGCCCTGGTCTCCTAAGCTCCTGGGGCTGCCATGATCTCTCCAGCACTGACCTACCTGATCCCACCTTTAGTCGCTCTGCCCTGAACTCTGAGCTCCTGGGGCTGTCCTGACCCTTCCACACCTAACCTGACCCTGCTTACTTGTAGCTGCTATGCCCTGGGTCTTCTAGCTCCACCTGCTCTTGCTTTCCTGTAGCTGTTCTGCCCTAATTCCTGCTTCCCTGAGTTCCTGGGCCTGCCTTGATCCCTTCAGCACTGACCAGATCCTGCTTACCTGCGGATGCTATGCCCTGGACCCCAGAGCTCCTGTGGATTCTGTGGCTCTTCTAGCATCCACCTACTCCTGCTCATCTGTAGCTGTTCTGCTCTAATCCCTGCTTCTCTAGGTTCCTGGGGCTATCCTCTCGCCTTCAGTACCTAGCTCCCCTATTCACGAACATTTGCTCTGCTGTCTTCTGGGCTGCCCTGGCTCCTCAAGCACTCCCCATCCCTGCTTTCCTGCAGTTGCTCTGCACAGGTCCCTGAACTCCTGGAGCTGCCATGTATCTTTCAGTACCAATTTGCCTAAAGCCACCTTCAGCTGCCCTGCCTTGGACCCTCCAGTACCCTCCTGACCCTGCTTACCAGAAGCTACTCTGCCCTAGCCACTTGACTTACCGGGACTACCTTGGTCCCTCCAACAATCATTTACCCCTACTCACCTGTAGCTGTTCTGCTCCTCTGACTCCTCCAACCCACCCCGTCTCACATTCAGCTGCTTTTTCAAGGTCCCTGACTGCCTGGAGCTGCCCTGGCCACTCAAGTACCCACCTGCCCCTGCTCCCCTGTAGCTGCTCTTTCTGGGTCCCTCAAACTCCCCTTGGGCCTAAGCTGACTCCTCCAGCTCCTAACTGCCACAACATGCCTTCACCTACTCTGCCCTGCTCCCCCCTCAGCTCCTGAGGTCCCCGCTGTCATCTCCAGTACCTGATTGCCCCTGTTCATTGGCAGTTGCTCTCAACTGCTGCTCTGAGCTCCTGGGGGCTTCCCTGGCTCCTACAACCTGCCCCATGCTCCTTCAGCTGTATTTTCAGTGTCCCTGAACTCCTGGGGCTGCTCTGGACCCTCCAGCACCCACCTGTCCCTGCTCTCCTCCAGCTGCTCTGTCTTGGTATCTTGAATTCCTGGGCCCTGACTGACTCCTCTGGCCCTTACCTGCCTCACATCATGTGAAACTGCTCTGCCTGGCCCTGAGCTTTTGGAGCTTCCAGCACTAATCTGCCCCCAACTCACCTTCAGGTGCTTTGTTCTGGTCCTCTCAGTTCCTGGAGTTGCCATGAGTTGTCATCTTCCAACACTAACCTGCCCCAACCCACTCTCAGCTGTTTTATCCTGGGCCCTCCAACACCCACCTGACCCTGCTTATCTGCAGCTACTCTTCTCTGGCCATCTGACCTCCTGTGGCTACCCTGGCCTCTCCCACACCCACCTACCCCTAGTCACCTGTAGCTGTTCTGCCCTCATCCCTGCTTTTTTGAGTTTGTGGGACTATCCTTTCCCCTCTAGCACCTTACCATGCTGCTCACAAGAATTTAGCTTACTCTGTTCCCTTCGGTTCTTGATGTTGCCCTGTCCCATCCCACCTTCAGTTGCTCTGCCTTGATCTCAGAGCTCCTGGGGCTTTCCTGGTCCCTCCGGAGCCCACCTGCCTCTGTTCTCCTGAAGCTGCTTTGCTTTGGTCCCTTGAGTTTCTTGGTCTTACCTCGCTGCTCGCCATCTGCCTCACATCACTTGCAGCTGTTCTGCCTGGTTCCCTGATGTCCTGAAGCTGCCCTAGTTCCTCCAGTATGCACCTGCCTTTCTTTCCTATAGCTGCTTTATGCTGATCATCTGAACTCATGCTCACCTATAGTTGTTCCACCCTTTTCCTATTCCCCGAGTTCCAAGGGCTATCATCTCCCCTCCACCATCTAGCTAATCTGCTTACTGGCATTTGTTCTGCCTTGGTCTCTTGGGCTTCCCTAGTACCACCAGCATCCATCTACTCCTGCTGTCCTACAGCTGCTCTGTCAAGGTCCCTGAGCTCCTGGGATTGCCCTAGACTCTGCCTCAACTAACCTGCTGTTGCTCTGGTCCAGTCTTCCAAGTTCATGTGGTGTTTCAGGCTTTCTTCCTACTCTCAGCCTAGCTTTCCCTCATCTGCTTTTGCACTGCACTTGCTTCTTAATCCTTGACGCTACTCTCTGCGAGGGGTTTTATCCTGTCTGCCTACTCAGATGAGCTCCTGGCCCACTCTGGAAGCTTCTCTTGCTCGTTTTTCTTTTGTTTCCTTAACTCTTGCCAATTGTCTGTTTCTGCTGCCTGTAGGACAAGCTTTGTATACCCATCTGATATCCTCTTTCCCACTTGTAACATTTTCAGGGAACTCTATCAGTCCTGGGTGTGTCTCATGTGGCCCGGCCCTGGTCCCTTTTAAGTAGGCTAGTAGGGTTAAGGCAGCACTTGTATCAGGTCCCTATGTGGGGAGGTCTCAGCCTTCTACCTTTTGGTGGTCTTGGCTGTGCAAGGTGAAGAGTTCCTCTATCCTATGTCTCTGTCCCATCCCATCCCACTCACCATGTGGTGCCCATGGCGGCTCCTCAGGCTTCTTGCTCCAGCTCTGTTCTGTCTCAGCTCAGCTCTGTCTTGTCTTCCTAGGATTAACATAGCTCTCGTCCCCAGGGGTGTGGAAGGCTCCCCTACCACACCCCTGATGAGACTAAAAATGGGATTGAAAGTGGGTGGCAAGACTGCTTCCTGAAGTTCCCTTTTTACTGGTGGTTTCTGGGTCAGAGGACAAAGCCACCTGGTATAGGTGTGTGGGTGCATGGGGTGGGCGAGCTATAGCCTGGGGCCCAGGGAGAAAACGGGAAGCCCCTGATACTTGTTGTTTTGTGTTTATAGTATACAAAGTCCCTAGGACCCCTTTGACCTAGACCTCCTACTTGGGGAGCCCCTGAGCCCTGATCTGATTTTACCCTATTGAGTGGAGAGGGGGATTCCATCCCCTCTCTCCATCATTCTTCAGTCGTTCACCTGCTGGCAGTATGCAGGGGATAGGGTAAGGGGCAGGCGTGAAGGTGAGGAGATGGTGGACATCTGGGCTGAGCTCTGTAGGGCTCATGAGGAAGCCCTGAGGGGATCAAGAAGGGAAAGACAGCCAAGCTGGGGAAAAGTCTAAGAGGAGGGCTTAGAGGGATAGGAAAGTGAAAGTGGAGTGATCTGGGAGATCCTGAGGCCCCAGAGGTGTTGTGCAGAAAGCATACAGAATGGCTTCATGGTGAGACCTAGTTCTTTGAGCCCGGTCCCAGGAGTGGTCACATTAAGTTATTTATTTATATTATTTGTTTTTTATGTATTTGGTACAGGGTCTCACTATGTAGCTTGGATTTGTATTGATCCTCCTGTTTCCAGCCTCCCCAGCACTGGGATTTGAGGCATCTACCACCTTGCCTGGTCTCGGTAGCCAGCTCAGCACACCTGGCTTTAAAAGTTAGAATCTTTGCCAGCCTTTGCTGAAACTAATGGATCCAATCCAAGTCACCAGGTGAGAACATCCACCACAGGGTCTTCTTATTTACTACCCTCCATCTGTAGTCTCTGCTTCTGCTGTAGTGGGTTTGGGTCACTGTGTCTTCCTGAAAGCCCACTGATTTAAATAAAAATTCATAGAAATATCCAAGCCTCACAGACACAGTCAGATCACCGTACATCAAACACTTGGATGCCAGCTATCAACCCAGTTGGCACATGACATTAACCAGTACACAGTGTACACATATCACCACAGAAGCTGAATCAGGATTATGTGACACATAGTGTTGCTGAACGTTGCCCCATGTTGGGAAAAATGCAATGAGAAAGATGAGCTCATGAGAACCAAAGGTCCTGTGGATGTATCTGTTCTGAGGAATGTTACTGTTAAGCTTGGTACTTTTTAGAAGGCTAGGGAATTTGTGCTGCATACTATGCAATCATATGATTTGTAGCACACAGTGGTGTGTGGCCAAATTTAGGTTTTGGTGGTACTGTAAAGATGTATTTGGAAGACTTAAAGCTCACATACCCAGGCACATGGCAACATTCTTGAGGCACAGGTGGCCCTTTTTGGTAGTGAGTGTTCAGATGGCAACTAGCCCCACATAACCACATTGTTGTGATTTAGCTTTAAAATGTCTCCTCTAATTCTTGTGTTCTTGAAGGTGGGGCCTGCCCAGGAGAGGCAGATTGTCTGAGATGTGACATGGAAGACAGTGGATGAAGCCTTCCTCTCTGACGCCCTTCAGCCATGCTATTCTGCCAAGCCACTTTTGACTTGGATCCAGACAGACTTAGACTGAATTCTCAGAAACCGTTAGCCAAAATAAGCCTCCTTTTCTCTAGCAGGTGTCAGATATTTTTTACCCAAAGATGGAAAGTGACTAATACAGAAAATACCAGAGAAGTGGGTCATTGCTGTGACTATCCCTGACTATGTGGCTCAGAAAGGTCTACATTGGTTTGCAGATGAAATTTGGAAAAAAAGCTTGAAGAATCAGGCTGGAGAGGGCCCACAAGTTTCCAAGCCCAAATTGATGAGCAATTTGTGTTAGCACTTGGAAAAAAGTGCTGATAAGAATGTGAACAGTAAAAAACAGTCACAGGAGGTTTCAGTTGGGAATAACTCTGATGGAACTTGGACTAGAGACTATATATGTTGTATGCTGAAAAAAGTATTTATTTTGTTCATATCATGACACTTTAGGGGATACAAATTAAGGATAGTAGACTGCTTGATCTAATAGAGGAATTTTTTTTCAGCAGAATATATTTATTAGAGCAAAGAAAGCTCCTGTCTGAGTGAGGAACAGGAGGGGGATCCTGAGTGGGTCGTCCTCCAGGAAGCTGCCTGTTCCAGGGACTTTTGTAGAGGAAACCCACGTGGTGAGGCAGGTCTAAGGTTGTGGAGAAGACATGGGAACTTACTTAGGTGGATATGAGGTGGGACAAAAATTATAGTCAACCAATGAGATAACAAGCACCATTGCTCAGGTAAAATTGATTAAAATAGGGATCCAATGGTAAAGCAAGTCATGTAGCAAGTAGGAAAGCCAGGCATGGTGGTGCGTGCCTGTAGTCCCAGCTACTTGGAAGGCTGAGGTGGAAGGATCGCTTGAGTCCAGGAATTCTGGGCTGCAGTGTGCTATGTTGACTGGGTGTCTGCACTAATTTCAGCATCAATATGGTGACCTCCCAAGAGCGGGGGACCACCAGGTTGCCTAAGGAGGTGTGAACTGGCCCAGATTGGAAATAGAAAAGGTCAAAACTCCTGGGCTGATCATAGAGAAAATTTAAAGCCAGCCCAAAATTCAGCCTGTAGCATGAGTACTATTGCTGCTTCTAGATAGATTTATAGTGAGAATCAGGAGCAACATAGAGAGCCAGGAGAT
>PVKN010010270.1:0-22817 GCA_004027915.1 Capromys pilorides
GAAGAGGAGGAAGAAGAAGAAGAAGAAGAGGAGAAACAGGAGGGGGAGGAGGAAGGGGGAGGAGGAGGGGGAGGAGGAGAGGGGAGGGGGAGGGGGAAGAGGAGGAGGAGGAAGAAAGAAAGCGAACTGCAACAGTCATCATGCCTCACCTACTTTCGTCCGTCCGGGTGATGTGACCTCAGTATACCTTTTCAGGTTTACCTTCCACTGTTCTGATCTGCCAAATTAGATCCCCAAATTGAATAAAGTTTAGGATAGTGTCATTCCTGGGTCACAGCGTCCAATCATCTTCAAGATGCTAGATGTGCAACAGGGAGCTGCTCTTTCACCTCCTGAGACAAAAGGGCTCCTCTGTCCCAGCACTTCGCCACTCTGCCTCCTGTGACGTTGGGAGCTTCCTGAGTGGCTCCTGAGAAGCCAGAGCAGGGGTGTGCTGTTCTTTGTTCATGATCGTTTTGACTCTCTCTCTCTCTCTCTCTGTCTCTGTCTCTCTGTCTCTCTCTCCCCTAGCCCTGAGAGGTGGATATTGTCGCCCAGGTGTCTGCCTTAGTGCTCATGAAAACCTGTTCTAGGCAGGGCAAGCCTGGCCTCCCCCTTGGCCTGGCTGCGCCCCGTCTCCCGAGTGCTGCAGCTGCAGGCATGCACCCCCACTGCTGGCTGCTCACTGATTTCATTTTCACATCAGCCTACGTGACACTTTCCACGTGGTGTGCACGGATGATATGTGTCAGTATGTTTGTTCCGCTTCATTTTGGTTTTGAGAAGGAATCTTGCTATGTAGTTCAGGCTGGTCTTGATCTTACCTAGGTAGCCCAGGCTGGCCTCGAGCTCATGGCAATCCTCCTGCCTCAGCCTCCCAAGTGCTGGAAGTTTAGGCCTGTGCCAGCGTATCCAGCTTGTCTGTCAATATTTATCCAGTAGATGAGATCATAATTTCAGGTGTGTGTGTGTGTGTGCGTGTGTGTGTGCGTGCGTGTGTGTTGCTAGGGTGAGCCAAGGGCTTCATGCATGCTAGGCGAGCACTGTACCACTGGGCCATGCCCTCAGTCTGAGGTCACTGTTGTAGCAGCTTCACTAATCCCACAGGTCACTCTGTTAATAAAGGGGACAGAGCGCTGGCTCCTTGTAGGAAAGCTGGCAATGGAGATGAGCGAGAGGGTGGAGCTGCCGGTGTGCTGTGACTGTGACAACACATCTGAGGCTCAGCCCGTGCAAAGCAAAAGGCTCCTGCAGCGTGCAGGGCTGGAGGCTGGGTGGGCAGGCAGAATGCCGTTGGCTCTGGGCAGGGCCCCAGATAGCGTCACCCTAGCCCAGGTGGCATCACAATGGCAGCAGGAGAGGGAGAGGAAACCGCGCCAAGGGGAGAGGCCAGGCTTGTCCTTCTGTTAACAGCTTCTCAGGAACACCGAGTCGGACTCGCAGGCAGCAGTGTCCACTCCTGAGGGCAGCACACACGCTCCAGGGAGACCCAGCTCCCTCAGACACTGCGTGGAAAGCACAGCCAGCCAAAGCCCGCACCCAGACTGAGCACTCTTCCTGTTCAGGAGCAATGATCGTCACCTCGGACCCAACACACGGAGCTGAGTCCTGGAAGAGGTTTTGTATTTTTGCGGTACCAGGGACTGAACTCAGGACCCTGCACTTGCCAGGCAAGCCCTTATTCTACTGAGCTATTTCCCTGGCCCCTGGAAGAGTTTTATTTTTGCTTGCTTGTCTATTTCTGTAGACACTAAAATAATGACTAGAGTGGGCATCAGTCACAGGATAAATCCAGAAGCCCCAGGTTGGATAAAAGAAACCCACGATTTCATTCACCCAAGCTCCCCCTCCAAGCCCTTGCAATTTTGTCTCTTAAGAACAGTTGATGGGGGCTGGGGAGATAGCTCCGTGGCACAAGTGCCTGCCTGGCAAGTGCAAGGTCATGAGTTTGAACCTCAGTCCTGCAAAAAAGAAAAAAAAAAAAAGAACAATTGGTGGCCAGCTTGAGGCCAGCCTGGGCTATGTAGTGAGTTCAAGGCCAGCTTGCAGGGCATATCGATAGCCTGTCTCCAAAATCAAAAGTCACTACCACCACTCGGTGGTCAGCTGTCCTCCTGGCAATTAATGAGGAGTCCAGAACCCTTACCCTGTGCCTGCATATATATATATATATATATATATATATATATATATATATATATATATATATATATATATATATATATATATATATATATATATTTTTTTTTTTTTTTTTTTCTAGGACCAGGGTTTGAACTCTTGACTTTGCATTTGCCAGGCAGGCACTTGTGCCACGGAGCTGTCTCCTCGGCTCCTATTTTCTAGCTTAGGTGTCTTAAAGGAGATAAAGAGTGTCTCACTGCAAATCTGTTAAATCTGTACACATCTTGAAGTTCAGGAATGCACAATGTATACTATGTTCCCTGGGACTAAAGTTTACCTTGCATTGTTCATGCAGCAGCAGTTTTAATGTCATTTGCAAAATATTGCGTGAGGGAGATGTGGGAGGAGAAAGTGTTGTCTGAACTGCATTGGAGAGAATGCTTATCCCGGGGAGATAGCTCAGCAGTCTAAGCGCCTGCCTGGCAAGCTCAAGGAGTGAAGTTTGATCCTGGGTACCAGATGCTGTGTTGGCCCCATGATGAGCTGGCCGCTGAGACCAGGCGTGGTGGCGCCTGCCTGTAATCCCAGCACTGGGGAGGCTGAGACAGGAGGATCACTATGAGTCTGAGATGCATAGTGAGACCGTGTACCACATAAACACATAAATAAAAGATTAAAAAGAGAGAGAGAGAGAGAGAGAGAGAAAGCTGTTCTCTCAACACTGCTAATATAAAAGAGAGGAGGTCTTTTATGGATTCAGCTTCAAAACTGCACACAAGGGCTGGATTTCAGGTTCCTAAGAAGAAAGGCTAGTTGGCCACTGAAGAAAACACAGCAGGACCAGGTTCAGCGGTGGCACATGCCTGCGCTCTGAGCTCCTGCGAGGCTCAGGCAGGAGGGGTCCGAGCTAGAGTCCAGGCCGGGCAGCTGGGCAACTCTGTGAGACCCGGTCTCCTAAAAATAGCTGGGATGAGGCTGTGTGCAGGCTTAGAACTCCACACACCGTGAGGGAGGCTGGCGCCCTCCGTGCTGCAGCGCTTGCCTAAGTGAGACGCCCTGGATTCCCTCTGCAGCGAGTACACACACACACACACACACACACACACACACACCCACGAGTGAGATGGAGCCTTTGATTTACTGAACATGTTTCAGGAGTCTCCAAAAGCCCCAGGCAGGAGGTCTGACAAGCGCCAACAGGAAGAATGGAAATAAATGTTTGCGAGTAGGCAAGACGCCGGAGAGGATTTTATCTCTCTGTTCCTCTAACTAGGCTGGCAGGCAGCTGGGTGTGATGGCGCACACCTGCAGTCCAGCACTTGGGAGGCTGAGGCAGGAAGATCGCCATGTGTTTGGTCCAGCCTCCGCTATGCAGTGAGTTCCAGGCCGGCCTGACCTATAGAGTGAGACTGCCTTAAAATAGTAACAAGCACATTAAAAATGGAAAAATAAAATTACATCCAACTTTTAAAAAGTATAGTTTACCAAGGTCAGGCATCTAGCTCCTTGGGCATGTAGTTGCCCTCCAAAGGCTGGAAAATGACTAAGATGGTGACATGGGAGGGCTGTTCAGGCCTCTGGGTGGCCTCTGGGTGGGTGGCTTGAGAAACACTTTGGGCTGTGACTTATGATCCTCATCGACCAACACATGTTAGGAGCTGCAGGAAGCCAAGAAACTGATCAATGTGTGTAGGTGGGACTGGGCCTCAGTGCCTAAAGCCAGCAAGCTACCCTAATGCTGAGAAAAACATCCTGTCTGGGTCAGGCCGGCTATTAGTCGCTAAGCAACCTTGTGTCATGTGGAACAAACTTTGCAAAAGTATAAATAAAGGATTGTTTTTGTGTGCTCTGAGTTAGTCTTGCCCATCAGGCAGACTGGCGACCGCCATTCCTACCACCGCGTCTCCTTGCAATAAGACCAATGGATCCCTGCATTTGGCACCGTAATAGGAACCCTGGTACCAGGTAGGTTATGAGCCGAGGAACCACTTCTAAAAAGCGGACACAAGGGGGGCAAGTGGGGTAGTGAGAGCCAGCTGTAACTCGCACAGGTGTGCACTGGCTCTGGCACACTAGGTGTAAAACTTGGGAAATGGGCTCACTAGGGCCAGAGAGATAAGGAAGCACAAAGAGTGAAAGAAGATTTGGAGAAGCCTAACTGAGATTTGATTGCGTTAACAATGGGACAAACAGTTTCAAAAAGCATAGATGTGCATAGATGTATATAGACGTGTTTGTTATTTTTTGGGGGGTTTTATATTTGTGCTACTTTCTAAGACTACTATAAAAGACAGCGTGGAGTACTGTTTAAAATGAAGTCCCAAATGGGACAAGGAGAGTAGAAAAGATGTACAGCAGGCAGAGCTTAAGTCCTCTAGCTTTGTTCAATTAAGAGGAAAAAACAAACAAACAAACCAACGTTCTTTTAAATCACAAGCTGTTGATTCCAAACAGCACAGCACTGCTAGGGTATGGGCACAAACTGGGAGGCTGCTGTGTTCTAGTCTTAGGTCAGCCCAGCTGGGATTCCCCAGCAGGCCGCCTGCCCACGTGTTTGCAACTACAGTCTTGAGTGCCTGGTGCTAGGTAGGGGGGGCATGAGCATGCTATCCTGTGGCCTTGGCACTGGCTGTGCACTTTGCTGGCATCCCAAGTTTGTTAGACTCAATGTCTACGGTTAATATCTGGGCAAAACTGAAACACTCAGTGGGTTTTATGGAGCCACAAGCTACAATCCTGACCAAGTCACAGATTAAAACTAAATTATAGATCTTGAATCCGTATCTTTTAAGACCTTAAAATAATTAAAACAAGCTGCTGCTACTTATGGCCCTACTGCTCCCCTCATTTGAGTTTAGCAGAAATGCTACGACCACAGACTGTGGCCCCAAATGAGTTGAAAGAAATAGCTGAAACAGGTTTAAATCCAAGAGATTATTATGGAAAAAACAGCAGAAAGTCAGGAAATGTGTTTTACAATTTAGCCATTACAAAGAATTTGCTAATTGGAAAGGATATCTTTGCTAGCACAAACTGACCTTTACACTGCAACTATGTAGCAAACTAAGAGCTCTACCTTTAGGGCTTGGAGGGAACTCCCTAAGGAACCTTTCCAAGGTTGTGCAACAGTTTTGTTACAAACTACTGCCATTATCAGTGATAGGCAAGCTAGCAAAATAATAGTTCAATAATTGGCCTTGAAAAATAAATTAAGCATTGTTCTTCAAGTATAAGACACTATTTTAAGTTCTACAGCAGCAGAAAGACAATTCCATCAAATACTTAGGAAAACGCTAGGAGGAGTCCTTCAGAGGGACCTCCATACTGGACAGTGGAAGGGACCCAGTCCCTGTAGGAGAGGGTATGCTTGTGTTTTTCCAGAGAATGCTGAACGACCTATTTGGGTACCAGAGCGTGCTGTCAGGCTGCACCATGATGCCAGAGCTGAGAAAAAAGTTAACTGGGAGCCCAGATAACAACCGAGGGCCTACTGAAGGAACTGACAAAACAGACATCTAAAGTCTAAATAGATGGTAAAATATATAAACATAACTAAGCTTTACTAAAAATATGGCATAGATATTATTTAGAGATGAGAGATTTTATTCAAAAATTTTCTGATAAGAGATCTCTGCTCATTGACAACAAAATCTGACCAGTCTAGTTCCCACTATAAAAAAAAATTACAGGAGAGTTAATATAGGTTAACCTGGCCAGAAATATGTAGGTGAGTGCACTCATAATTTTGTAAAGATGGCCATTTGTGTGTACTGTGTTGTTGTCTGTGTGTGTGTGTCATTCTGTGAACAGCTGTCCCCCTTTTGTTGTTGTTGTTTACTTTTTTCCTTTTTTCCTCATTTCTTAACAATACAACATGGGATATGCAGGCTTAAAAGCATGCTTTTTCTTCAGTTACCAGCTGGTCTAAGTTATATCAAAATTGGCTTGTGCACAGTTTATCAAAAGGTTTAAATTAATTCAACAAAAATTCCTTTAAAAATACATAAATTATTGAGAGTCCTATTGATAAATAAGAGGTGTGGCCAAACTTTTTGTTCACTAATGAGGCGCTCCCAATAATCTCAATACTCTGTTAGGAGACACCCTCAATAAATTGGTCATTGGTTTAAAGATAAAAGTCTTTCAAAAAAATATAATTGGGTTTTCTTTTGAAAAATGGTTTTGGTGTTCAACTAAATTAAGAAACAAAGGTTTCCACATGTATATGGTAACACATTATTATTAATCTCACGATGTCCTAAATATATCCATGATTCCAAGTATACAGGTCTTCTACAGTGTTAAACAAAGATTGCTTATTGTTTTGTTTTGTTTTTTTTTCTACAAGGTCTCACTACGCAACTCGTAGTGATCCACCTGTTTCCTGCCTCCCAAGAGCTAGGATTACAGGCGCGCTACCGTGCCCAGACTCCATCACCAGCTCAGCGCACTCCAGAGTGGGGCCGCAGTGGCAGGTGGGGCCAGGAACCGAACCCTGGTTCCTGTGCTTCCCGAGGCAGGGCTTAATCCCCTGAGCTATACCACTGGCCCTAAGATTGCTTATTGTGATAAGACTTCCAAAACCAAAAAAATATGGGGGAAAGGAAGAAAAAGCCTTGTGATATATGTCTCATTTAAGGATAATTAGGTGAAAAATTCATATATATTAAAGAAGATTAGTTAAAAGGGTTGTTATGTTAAAACGAAAATGTAAGCATGCCACAAAATGTCATAAAAATGATCTGCTACAATGTTGTATATGATTTGATTTCAAAATTTTGTGTAAAATTGTGTAATTATTGTTTGTTAACATTCTATAGGGATTTAAATGTTAAAATATCTATACTTGTTGGAAAATAGCAGTTCCGTTTTGTGTCCAAGGTGTTTAATATTCAGATAAATTATAGTGTTAAGTTTACTGCCTCTGTTGGAGAATAATGTCATTAAGCTTTTCTTCTGGATGTTTAACAACTAAGGTTTGCAGACCAGAAATTAGAAAGATAGATGAGCTAAAAGGCTAGCCAATATTTTGGCCCTAGCCCCTCAAGGTCAGTAAAGACTGAGGACATAAGAGAAACTCTGCTGTGACAAGAAGATCATGGGGTCACAGAAGAAAGTGGTTGATGACATATAGTGTGCCTAAGGAGAGTCACCTAGAGAAAAATAACCTCTCAGGCTCTCATAGAGAGCAAATTGGTGAAGCAATGGCTGTGACTCATCCAGATGGCTGACACAGAAGATCTACAAGGTGCTGTATATGGTTCCAGGATAAATCCTGAGATTGGGCTGACCTTGTCAGATAACAAAAATTATATTTGTAATTTATACAGGTCTTGCTTTAACTTGATTTTTTTTAAAATTTGTTTTCTTGTTTGTTTCTTTATTTTGTGGCTGGCCCAGCCTGCCCTGGTGGTGGGGCTGGTGCAGCATGTGGTGCCAGGGATCAAACCGTTATCCCTGCAGTTGCCTGAACTTCCCTAAGCAGGCACTTTAGACCACTGAACCATCTCGCCGGCCCCAACTTTAACTTGATCTTAACCATCCAGCAGAAAAGTATATCCATGAGGTATAAAAGTAATGTCATACTAATATGCTAAGCTGTAAAAGGCTCGAGTGAACTACAATTGACAATTACCAGCTATGCTAAAAACATACTACTACTGTGGACTGTTGGACTATATAGAGTTGGTGACAGTGAATTCAAGTACCTACAATCATTGGACTGACATCAAATATAAAAAGGTCCTTTAAAGACTTCTCCAAATACTGCTTCTCCAACTGTAATGAAACATCCATCTTTGACAAAACAATACAAAAAAGGGAGATATGTTGGGAGCCGCAGGAAGCCAGGAAATTGTGCGTGCAGGTGGGACTGGGCCTCAGTGCCTAAAGCAAACAAGCTACCTCAGTGCTGAGAAAAATACCCTCTCTGGTTCAGGCCAGCAAATAGTCTCTAAGCAACCTGTGTCCTGTGATACAAACTTTGCAAAAGTATAAATAAAGGATCATTTTTGTGCACAGTTGAGTTAGTCTTGCCCATCAGGCAGTAAGACCAATGGATCCCTACAAACACAGGAAGGTTCCCACCTGCAGGGCCTGAGCAGACGCCCGAGACTTGCACAGCATCTAAGGGTCACTGGGGCAATGTCCTGCCCTGTCTTTCTGAGACAGGGTCTCCCGTACATACAGCTCAGGCTGGCTTTGAACTTAACAGTGTAGCCCATGCTGGCCTCAAACTCAGAGATTGTCCTGCCTCAGCCTTTGGAGTGCTGAACACCCTGTTTTTATACACTGTAATTCTTGGCCAAAACTATCCTCTGTATTGGGATAAAGATTTCTAATTTTGCAGATGGGAGTTACACAGATCCAAAGCCACCTGATAGCGGGCTGATGGCTTTTGTTCTGTCTCTCATAAAAAGCATTGAATAACCAGCTACCAGTCTCAGGGAAGGGCTATGCCCACTGGTGCTAATGATGAACCACCCGTGGCCCTTTATTCCAGTCCTTTGCACTGGGCTGCAGCCCTTTCTTTTATTTTAAGACAAGAGTCTCTCAGAGTCACTTAAGTTGCTCAGGCTGGGCTTGAACTTGCAATCCTCCTGTCTGTCTCCCAGAGGGCAGGTAAACATTTCTTGGACAGTGCAGTCAGGCAGCAAGACCTCAGACACAGCTGGGTACCTTAAATCCTTATTCAGGTTTTGACATAGGATTTGGAAAAAAATCTCTTCTAACCAAATGAGAACCAAACCTGAATGTCCAGTCATTGGAGATTTGCATGAAAAGATACCCATGGTCTAACAGGCTGTTACTTAGGGATTACAAAGGTGGAGAGTCCTGCCCCCTACCAGTCTAAGGCAGCACATGTCATTGTCACCCTTACCTGTCCCTCAAAGACAGCTGTTAACATTTCCTATCACTCCCAAAATGTATAGGAATGCAAAGATTTTACTGAAAAAGGTTATGCTGTAGACGTAAGATAGCTCAGCTGACTAAGCACCTGCTTTGGCAAGCACAGGGACCAGGTTGGTTTTTCTTTTTCTGTAGCAACAAGTTGGGACCAGGGTTTGATCTTGGATCCAACAAGCTGTGACAGCCCGGCCCCTAGGGCAGGCTGAGCCAGCCACCAAGCCTGGGCATGGCAGCATGGGGCTATAATCCCAGTGCTGGGAAGGCTGAAAACAGGAGGATCACTAGGAGTCTGAGCTGTGTAGTGAGACCCTCTACCAAACACATAAATGAAAAAAATAAACAAATAAAATAAAAAAGGTTATGCTAGGGGCTGGGGAGATAGCTCCGTGGCACAAGTGCCTGCCTGGCAAGTGCAAGGTTGTGAGTTTGAACCCCGGTCCTACAAAAAAAAAAAAAAAGGTTATGCTAGAGTTCTGCACCTAGTTTTGTTTTTGAAAGAAAACCCCAGGCTGGGAGATACAGCTCAGTGGCACATAGGCTGCCTGGCAAGCACAAGGTCCTAACTTTTTTAAAAAATAGTTAATTAATTAATTGGGCCAGTGAGATGGTTCAGCGGTCTAATGCACCTGTTTAGGAAAGCTTAGACAACCACAGGGACTGTGGTTCGCTCCCCGGCACCACATACTGTGCCAGCTCCATCCCCAGGGCAGGCTGAGCTGGCCACAATGAAAATTAATTAATTAATGTTATGGCCGGCTCAGCCTGCCCTGGAGTGGGGCTGGCACAGCATGTGGTGCCGGGGATCGAACCGCCGTCCCTCCCTACAGTTGCTTAAGCTTGCCTAAGCAGGTGCTTTAAGACCACTGGGCTATCTCGCCGGCCCCAAGATCCTGATTTTGATTCCTAGGACAGATAAATAACCATACAGTCACAGGATGCACAGAACCACTTTGGGCAAGATGGCCGACAGGTCCCAGGGTGGCCATTGAGGTCATCTTGCCTGGCACTTCGTTGCTCCTCTGTGAGCACAGCCTCTACATGCATCTAAGGCAGCACATGTCATTGTCACCCTTACCTGTCCCCCAAAGACAGCTGTTAACATTTCCTATCACTCCCAAAATGTATAGGAATGCAAAGATTTTACTGAAAAAGGTTATGCTATAGACTGGTACATGCATCAGCTGATGAATGGGTCAGCTTTTGAAAAACAGGATTCTTCTCTCCTCTTAAGCCAACTGGTCCAATGCCTATAGCTACACGCTAGAGCTACTTTTCCCAGTTCCATTGCTTTGAAAATTTTATTTTCCTTTAGGCTATTTTTATTTTATTTTAGAAGCAGGGTCTCACTGTGCAGTGCAGGCTAGCCTCGAACCCAAGGCAATCTTCCTGCCTCAGCCTCTAGTGTGCTGGGATTACTAGAGAACATACATCCTTTCATCTCTAGATTTTGAGTTCTGATTGGAAAACCTTTCCGGCCCAGGATCACATGTTTACCCGCACCTTTTAGAGCCCCCTCTCAGGCTGGCCCCCATCTCTTCCGACTGCCCCAGAGCAGTTCTGGTGCTGGAGAGGAGAGTTGTTCATGGCACGTGGCGGGTAGAGCCAGATCTAATGGCTTCTCCTCAGTCCAGGCATTGTCAAAGGCCCGCCAGAGGCAGAACCGCCCCACACCAGTCTTTGAGATTCACTGAGTGCTCATGGGTGCACTGAATTTGATTTTATTGGGGACAGGTCTCGCCGTGTGGTCCATACCAGCTCTGACCTGGCCTCAGCCTCCCCAGTACTGGAATTAAAAGCCTGCACACCACGCTGCTCACAGGTGCTGGTGCCACCACCGCTTTTACATTCCATTTTAAAATTCAGATTAATATATTTTTATTAAAGGAGTAAGATGGAGATCTGGATATTTATTTATTTTTGCAGTGCTAGGATCAAACTGAGGGCCTCGCACTGAGCGATATCCCCTGCCTCATTTATTTGTTTGCTTTTATTTATTTATTTTTGCGCAGTACTGGGGATTGAACTCAGGACTTTGTGCTTGCCAGGCAAGGGTTGATTCTACTGAGCTATCTCCCCAGCCCTCCCACCTCATTTATTTCATTCCATCTCATTTTATTTTTTGAGACAGGACCTTACTAAATGGCTAAATGTCCCCAGCTGGGCTGGCACACAGGCCCTGCCTTAGCCTCTTACCCTGCTGAGGTCACGTGCACCACCAGACTGACTTGTTTATTTAAGGTTTAGACAGCCTCTCACTATGTTGCCCAGGCTGTCCTCAAAACTGTGGACTCTTGCCTCAGCTTTCTGGCTAGGCAAGACTCCAGGCTGGACCACTGTGACCCTGGCTTGGCTTTATTTTAACTAAGATCAGGGCTGATTAAATCCAGGGATAATTCGTATCAGTTTGACCCTGATGTGAAAATCCACTTTGCCACCATCTAAGGCTCCATATAGATTCTAATTCCCCTCACGGTTCTTTGCTTGCCCTTTATTCTCCAGTACAATTGCAAACTTTACAAGGCACTTAGCAGAGCGAGCTTGGTGGTACCCACCTGTGACCCCAGGGACCAGGCACTGAGGGGCAGATGAATGGCTGAGTTTGAGGCCTGGTAAGACCCTGTCTCAAAAACCAACCACTGGGGCAGGGAGATAGCTCTGTGGCACAAGTGCCTGCCTGGCAGTGCAAGGTCATGAGTTCGAACCCCAGTCCTGCCAAAAAACAACAACAACAACAACAAAAACCCAACCAACCATTGGCCTAGGCCTGTATAGGTAACAAGGTTTGAGGTTCGATCCCTGATCTTGGCACCACATGCTGTGCCAGGCCCCAGGGGTAAGAAAAAAAGATATTGAACGTGGCCATGAACTCCAGCGTTGCTTTGTCAATTGAAAAACGGTTATGGGGGCTTGCCAGGTAGCTCAGTTGGTTAAAGCACATGTTTTGGCAAAGTTAGGCGCCGGGACTGTGGTTCGATCCCCTCCCCCAAATGGAGCATGAGACCTACCCTCAAGGCAGCCTCAGCCAGCTAGAAAAAAAAAGAAAAAGAAAAAGAAAAACTGGTAGGATTTCCACCAAAATTACTTTGCATTTAAAACCAGGGCGGGGAACCCAGTGAAGCTTCCACTGAGGAGAAGGAGCTGCCTTTTGTCTCTAAGTTTCCCTGTAACACGCACACCTACTCCTCACTAATTTTATTCCTTGATATTTCATCCCATTGTTCCTGTTATAAATGGCTCCTCTGGTTGGGCTGTGGGCTGAAGGGGATGGTGATAGGTGGAAACACGGGAGACTGTTAACCCCCTCGATGAGAAGAGAAGGGGCTGATGCTGGGGAGGTTCCCCGGGTCTCACTTTTACTGCACAAACATGGGACTTAGTGCAAATACTATTGTTTTGAAAATCAAGTCATTTTGCTTGTCTGTATTTATAATACCATTAGTTCAGGATGTTTTACTCTTTCTCCATAGGAAGTCCTTTATTTGTAATCTTCTATTTACTTCATTTATCTATTTGGTACAGGGTCTTGCTACACAGTTCAGACTCCTCCTGTCTCAGCCTCCCCAGCGCTGGGATTACAGGCACGTGCCATCGTGCCAGGTACGGCATGCCCAGGGTTCCCGGGCCGAAACAGCACGTGGTACCAGGGATTGAACCAGGCTCTCGCGCTTGCCTGCAGGCACTTAGACCACTAAACTATCTCCCCAGTGTGTTTTTGAGGCAGGGTCTCACTATGCAACTCAGGCTGACCTCAAACTCTCCACAGCCCTCGTGTCTCAGCTTCTCAAGTTCGAGGTTCACGGGCATGCACTGCCACCCCTGCTAGATGAGCTTTTAAATGACAGTGTAGACTACAGTTTACCAAGAAAAAAAATTAGAAGAATATAACCAATACCAACAGAAAGTTTGTCACAAGTTATGAACAGGCAAGAAGAAAAAACGACCAACACATGCACCAGATGGGTTCACTTGCTCTAAAAAAGGGTACAAACTATTTTTTTTAAAAAAGGACAGCCCCTAGGCATAGCAAGGGACAGCTGCTTGGAAGCCTGCCTGAGGCAGGAGGACTAAAGCTTTGAACCTGGGCAACTTAGTGACACCCTGACTCAGGAAAAGAAAATTAAAAGGCTTGGCCTTGGTGAGCATGTCAACATATGTGTAACAGGAGGGTTACTTGTTTGCCTTAGGTTTTTTTTTTGTTTTGTTTTTGTGGGACCCAGCTTTGAACTTACAACTTTGCACTTGCCAGGCAGGCACATGTGCCACGGAGTTATCTCCCAGCCCTGTTTGCCCTGGAAGAGACCAGCCACGCAGTGCTGGCAGATCCTTCACTTACCTATCTAGGCGTTTGCAGTAGGCGAGGGCATCCGGATGCTGCGGCAGCTTTCACGGCCTAAAGGACGGGCTTTGTCTCCGAGGTTCCAGCCTCAGTCACCTGGCCAATGGGTGGAGCATTAGACCACGTGGGAAGGAAGCTAGTGGTCCCACACATTAGAAACAGGGACAGAAAGCCCTCAGGAGGGGAAGGGGCTGGGACGAGATAAACCCTTCAAGGACACGCCCCGGGGATCAGCTTCCTCCACCTGCTCCCTCCTCCAAGGCCATCTGCTGGGAGGATGCCCCACCTCTTTTGTTTTTTTGAGACAGGGTCTCACTAGGTAATTTAAACTGGTCTTTGGTGAGCCTCCTGCCTCAGCCTCCTGAGAACTGGGATTACAGGCTTGCACAACCGCACCTGCCTTGGGGCACACTTCCTATTTGAACCATACATTATGGTTTGTGTCAAGTTGTCCCCTCAAAGCCTCTTGTAGTCATGCGGCGGACTTCTAGAGTTTGTGATTAACTCATGATCCACTGGGATTATGGGTGTGAGTACCATTACCCCGGGGCGGACAGCCTGATGCAATTTAAAGGACACAGACCGGCTCTCTGCAGCCCTTGCTGCCATGGCTTCTCCCTTTTGCTCTCTTGCTTTTTGCCACCACCCTGAAAGGTAGCTCTCCGCCATATGCTGCCCTGCCATGGAGCCAGCCAAGTATGGACTGAAACCTCCAGAAACTTTGAGCTACATAAATGTCTCCCTCCTTCATTTTGGGTGTCGGGTATTGGGCCCACCAACAAGAGTAACTGGGACACCATAACAGGAGGTAATTTGGCAGTATCCATTGAAATTGTGAAAGCAAGTGCGCACCCATGCGCGCGTGCGCGCGCGCGCACACACACACACACACACACACTTGGACTCAGGTATTCCATCTCCCAGAGATAGACACACTCCCAGCAGCCTCAGCAGACCTCACCCAGCAGAGACAGAGGGGACCCTCCAGTCAGTGGGTCCCTTTCACTACGCTGCTATTTGTTCAAATAGTTCTGGGAAAACGGTATACATATATACACTTGAAACATTCCATGCTCATCGATAAGCAAAATGTACTATAAATGAAAAGGGAAGTTTAGAAAATATCATTGCTATTTCCATCACGGCCTGGGGTGGGCAAATTATTAGCTCCCCAGACTTGCAATTGCGGGCCAGGCTGGGGTGTGGCAGAGGGCAGGGATGCAGCCCAGCGGGCAGTGCCTCCCCAGTACGGGCCAGGGTGCCAGGTCCCCAGAACTGCAAACACCGAGTCATGTCTGGCAGGGGCAGAGGAGCTTCTGAGAGCAATGCCCGAGATATCCAGGACATCCTGGTATCCCTGAGGTCAGTGTCGGCCTCTGTCATCCAAGCTTCCATCTAGGCGTGGTGGTACACGCCTGTAAACCCAGCACTGAGGAGGCTGAGGCCAGTGGATTATTTAAGTTCGATGCCAGCCTGGACTACTAAGTGAGCTCAAGGCCAGCCTGAGCTGCAAAATGAGACCCTGTCCCAAAGGGACAAGAAAAATTAAAAAAAAATTCCAAGCTTACATTTCCTAGGGAGCTCTCTCGGTGGGGGAAAGGAGGATGGGCCCAGAGCCTGACTATTGTCTTTTAGCTGTGCATGGTGGTGGTATTTAAGTTGCAAAAAAGTAATGTCCAAAACCAGTGTGGTTACGAAGTGAGATCATCTAAATAACTGTCCCATGAGTTGTGAAGCACAACGCAGATGCAAGAGGCGAGAACAAAGGGGGCGTAGGCCAGCTCCCCTCAGTTCATGCTGTGTCTGTTTTATTTGCTCTGTCACCTGGATCCCAACACACCTGGGTACAGAAGTGACACCTTCTAGGGAGGAGAAAAAGGGCAGGGTTAAAGAGTAGACCATAGAAAACTGACCCAAAACAAGAGACCCAGCACAAGCCCTGCCCAGGGGAGAATTATTCCCATTTAAGTTTTTGTTATTGTTGTTTTGTCATTTTGTGTGTGTGTGAGACCAGGGTTCAAACTCATGACCTCGCACTCGCCAGTCGGGCACTTGTGCCACAGAGCTATCTCCTGGCCCCTGTTTTGTCTTTGTGAACTGCCTATGTAGTTCAGGCAGGCCTTCAGTTCACTTTGTAGCCCAGGCTGGTCTGGAATTTGGGACAATTCTCCTGCCTCAGCCTCCTCAGTGCTGGGATTACAGGAGTGTGCCACCCCGCCGCCCACATTCCTTCACCCAGCAGTGACAAGGCGACTTCAGGTCCCTTGCCCAGTCTTCAGAGCCCAGCAGTCTGGTATTCCCTAAAGTACCCACCCTCACAGACCCTGGAAGCCCAAAGATCCAGCGAACTGTGTGGCAATCTGGCCACCTCCAGCGGTCTGGGAGGAAAAGCATGCTGGCTGAGAAGAGAAGAGAAATAAACCAGGGTTTCCAGCCACTGGGTGGGCCTGGAACCAGAAATAATGACTGCACTTATTGATGTACTTTTCAGACTTACAGAGCTTTCTCCCAAGTTTCTGTTTGAGTCTGTGTGTGTTGCTTGACTGGCTCAGACTTGGTGGGGCCCGCACAACATTGGTGCTGGGAATCAAACCGAAAACACTGCCCTTTGCCTAAACTTGCCTAAGCAGGCGCTTCAGACCACTGAGTTATTATGTTTGCCCTGTCTGAGTTTTTTTTTTTTTTAAGTCACTTTATAGCAACTGTTTCTTTGCCTGGCCTTCAGGCAGCTTTAGAAGATAAAAGACGCCAATTCGTAAATCATGAGCAGCCAACATGAATCCAAACGACTTTCTTTTAAAGTATTTGGGGGAAAAAACCTTAAAAGTCTTTTAAGGGGCCGGGGAGATAGCTGAGTAGAATAAGCGCTTGCCTGACAAACGCAAGGACCTGAGTTCAATCCCCGGTTCCACAACTTAAAAAAAAAAAAAAAGTTTTAAGGAAAGGCCCTGAGACATTAAGGGTCTGACAGAGCCAGAACTGAAACTTGTTTTTCCACCTTGAGAAAAACAACAAAATAGGTCCCAGCAGGGCATGTGGTGGCGCATGCCTTATTCCAGCACTCAGGAGGAGGCTGATGCAAGAGGATCGCAGTGAGTTCCAGGCCAGCTTGGGCTACAAAGCAAAACTCCATCTCCACCAGGTCTTTGTGGATACCGGGAAGTCACACTTCGGCTTGGAGTTTCGAGGACTCCAGGCACTTTCTTCCCAGAATGCACCCGCAACCCTGGGATGCCGCTAAGTTTGGCACCTGGGCCTGGGGGCAGGGTGCGGTAGGGCCTACCTGGGGCCTTCTGCTGCAACCCAGAAGTCGCCTGTGTCGCTCTCTGGAGCATTCTGTCAGCTTTAGTAATTGCCTGGGTGTGATCTGCTTGGGTAGAATGCGAGTGCGGGCCGGATCCAGCCGGCCCTCCAGCCCAGGCGAGTGTAAGCCTGCAGACTTCCCTCCTCCTACTATGGAAGAGGCTTTTAATTCTGTCTCCCCCCTTTAAGGTTTGTTTTCACGCTGTAAACTCGCTCGACTCCGGGTTTCCACCACCGCTGCCGGCGACTCGCATTCACGAGCCAAGTTTGCGCAGATGAAAGCAGAGCTACCTCTGTGCACGTAACGAGAGCCACAGCGTGGCCAAGCGGCAGCGCCAGGAAAAAAGAAACATTTTTGTCCCGGGCTGCGGCGCGCGGGCAGGGCAGGGTTAAACCGGCCGGAGGCGCGTGGGATGCAGCGGCTCCCGGAGCAGCCCGGGCAGCGAGGCCGCCTTCGAACTCGGCAAACAAAGCGTCCCCGCAGTGGCCGCGCGGCCCCAGCCCGAGGGCGGCTGCGGAGACCCAGCGTCGCGGGCCTGCGGCCCCGCCCTCCCCCCTGCGACTCTCCTCCCACTTTCCCGGCTCCGCGGCGGATGCGAGCTATCAATCCCAACAACAAACAACCCTGCAAACCCTGCCGGCGCGAGGCGGCCTTCACCGGGGACAGGCCGCCCTCTCCGCTATCCTTGCCGGGTGCCTGGGCGGAGCGCCCAGTGGACACCAGAGCGGGCGACGCGGTGGCTTCTCCCCGGGACCGTGTCCCCACTGCAGCCCGCCCAGGGCATGTTTCAGATGCGCGTACTGGGTGACTGCCCAATAGTTGGCAAAACCGCAGAAGGAAAAAAAAAAAAAAAAAATCCTAAGGTCGCCGCCCACTTAGACGCGTTTTCTTTTGCTGAATCACTTGAAGCCCAGGCCACTTAAAACGCACGCGAGTTCTTAAGACTCTGGTCTCCCTGCGCTCTCGGACAGGGGGAAGCTGGATTTAATTTTCAGCGGGATCCTACACGGAGGCTCCAAATTCTTGCTCTTCCCTAGATTTAATTTTCTTGCATGCACTTTCCTGCTGCCGAGGTCTCCATCCAGGTTGCTAACATACAGCCACTGCTCTGGCGCGGGCTTCGCTGTCGGACTATTTACGTTCGGGTCGTCTGGCTGTCTGCTTTCCTTTCTTCCTTTCTTCGTTCCTTCCTTCCAACTCCTTGTTATGGGAAGTCTCCCGCGCATTTGCTTTTGCTTCAAAACAGCAAAAGGCGGACGCGGAGGCGCGGGCACGCGTGTTCGGCATCACCCCACCGCCTCTGGTCCTCCCGGGGGGATTCCACCCAGCAGCTCCCGCTGGAGCTCTGCCTCTCTACCAAAATAAACCGACAAGTGTCGACTTCATGACTAGTTTCTGTTTGAAATGCGGAGGGGGAGGGGGCGTCCCCTGGCGGCGTTCGAGTCCTAAAACTAGACGCTGTTTACCTACACGGATGAGCAGTCCCGGCGCGGTGGCCCCTTCTTCTGCAGCTCGCAGCCGTCGGTGTCCGGGGGTGGCAGGGTCGCGGCGGGGCGGAGGCGCGGGCCCCGCCGTCCCCGGGACTAGCCGCTTCAGGAGCATGTGAGCGTGACAAGTGTCTGCGCAACGTGGACGATTTCGAAACGGCCCTGCAATCCAATCCGGAACTCGCGGCTCTAGCCCGGGGCGGCAGACAGGCATTCGCCCTGGGTGTCTCCGTCGGACGCCCACCCCCCGCCCCCACGGTGGCCGCGGGAGGAAAACCCCGGAGGAGAGGGCGCGCCCCGCGTCCCGGCAGCCGCGCGCTCTGGAGAAGTTGCTTCTTGTCCCGCATACTTTTCCGCTCGCGCCGCGCCCCGCCCCACCCCGCCCCTTGAATCACCCGCCGCCGTCTCGGCTTCTCGGAGCTCCGGGCAGCTGTCAAAAAGCGCGGGGCGCTTCCTCCGGGGGTGGAGGAGGGGAGCAAGGGGGCGTCCTCTCTTCCATCTGTTGCAATTTCCTCGCCGGGCGCGCGCTCGCCAGCCACGGGGAGAAAGGCCCGGGAGCCCGGCGCGGGATGCGGACGGCGCGCGCGGGTCCCGCGGGGACCGCGTTTCGGGGCTCGGCCGCCCCCTCGGGGGGCTGACGGCCGTGGCCGGGTCCCCGCTGCGGCGGCGGCTGCGCTCCGTGCGTTCGGGCCCCTGCGGGAAGGTGCGGGGGGAGGGGCGGCGGCGGGCGGGCGGGCGGGGGCCGGGCCGGCGGGCGGGCGGGGCGGAGCAGGACCTCCTGTACCTTCCCTCGCGCCCGCATTCTGACAGCGCCGAGGTGCGCCGGCGGGAGCGGGGAACAAAGGAGCGCCGTGGGTAGGGCAGCCCGGGCCGGCCGGCCGCCCAGCGCCCCGGCGAGCGGGAAGCCCGCGTGTCCCTCGCGCTACGCCCGAGCAGCGGGCGCCCGCGAGCCGAGCGCCGGTGGAGCAATAACGGCCGGAGCGCGTCCCACAAGTTACCGGAGAGTCGGCGGGGCCGCCCGGCGGCCAGTCGCCCGTTCCGTGAGACCCCAGCCCCGTCCCGGGCTGGGAGGGCCGGCTCAGGATGAAGAGCAAGAAAGGTGAGGCGGGGCGCGGGGCGGCCAGCGCGCGGGGCTGGCGGCGAGTGACTCGGGGACCCTTGGCCGCCTGGGGGCCGGCCGGCTCTCGGGCTGGCGCGGCGGCCGCCCTCTTTGAGGCTGCGTCTGGAGCGGCGGCGGGGGCTGTCCTCCTCCTAGACACAACACGAGGTGCTGCCGGGGAGACGAGCCCTGCTGCACGCTGCTGGCGCCTTGTCAAGAACACACTCGGCGCCCTGTTTGTGCGCCTCCAACTTTCATTGTCTCTGCCGCCTGCCCACGCCGCCGCGTGGCTCTCGGCTTCCCGGGCGGACGGGGGCGTGAGGTCCGCCCTGGAGGGCGCCCGCCTTTGTCTCCGAGGTGCTTTCTGCGGACCCCCGCGCCCCACCCGCCCCTACCACTTTTCTTTAGGGGTCTTGTGTTTTTCACAAGCCGAGGGATGGGACCCCGGATGCCCCATGGCCCTGGGTGCGCGTAGCTTTGCAAAGTGAGGCTTTCCAAACTCCCAAGCCTCCCAGTTTTCCCACGATGAATTGGGGACCAGATGAGGAATGTGGGACGCAGGGCCAGCAGCCCGAGGCGGCGTGCGGTGAGCGCGCAGCAGAGTCTGACAGGCAGGCCCAATTGTAAGTGTGGCGATTGAGGCTGTCATTGTTTCCCCGGAGCGTTCTGGAAGATTTACAACTAAAACTTGCCGTCAGTCTGGGTCAAAAGCAAAATACAGTGAGGGAAAGAAAAACAACCTCGAAAGGTCAGAGACTGTGAAGTCCCTTTCGAAGTTCACTTCGGAGTCCTCGGCTCGGAGGTCCCCCCGGCTGTCGCCTTGCGGACGGGACAGGAGTCTCGATTGTGATTTGCGCGGAGTGGCCCGAAACAGAAGTTAATCGCCCGGGGATCTGGCGAGGGCGGCTGGGGCGCAGCTGCGCATGCCCGGGAGCGCCCGACTGGAAAGCACATTCTTTTGGACCCCAGCGGTGGCTCTGCCCCGGGGTTCCCGTGGGGGTTCTTATGGGAGACCCCAAAACGCGCGGGACTTTCCCGCGCCTCCCACCCCCGCTGTCCCAGTGGTAGTGAAATGAAGCGTGAGCGCTCAGTTCTTTCGAAAGGTCCCGGCGGACCCCTTCTCTTGGGGACATGGTGGAAACCTGGGCACTTCAATTTGGGGACATTTAACTTGCATCCGGAAACGCGTGGGGCGTTACGCAAAGCTTTTGGCCCTGGGAGAGCCACTGGCCAGTCCAAGGCAGGGACGCGCTCTGCGTCCCGCGGGGGCTCGAGGCGCAAGTGGGGGGGTGTCTGTGTTTGCGGAGTGGTTGGGGGCACAAAAGGCGAAGCCGAGTGTTCAGTGGAGACGGGGTGAGGGGGAGACTCCATTGTCCCTGCTCTGGCGGGTCTGGCTAGAATCCCCCCCCGACACCCCTTCCCCGCCTCACTCGGCCCCGCCCCCTGGCGCCCCCTCCCCCATCGAGCATCCTCCAACCCCCGCCCGTGGATCCCCCTCCCCCAGCCGAGGACTAAGGCTGGGACTACGAGAGGGCGCCAAGGAAAAGCCGGGGTCCCCAATCCTGGGCGCGCGGGGGTCCCTAATCCTGCTCTGAGCCAACTCCTGGAGCACAATGGAAGGTGACGAGTTGGAGGGGAAACTTTGTGACTTCTCCGCCGCCCGTGAAGGTGGGGCAGAGTTCTTTCTTGTAGGATTCCCCAGCCGGTGGTCGGAGTGCGGGGGCTTGAGGCTAGGTCCTCAGTGGCTAGATTCGGGTAGGGCTGAGACCCTCGCCAGAACAAAGCTGCGCGCTGAACCCCCACCCCGCTCCGCGCCAGCGGGGCTACCTGGGAGGGGGCTCCCCGCCCCTCGTATTGTCTGTCTTAGAAAAATCTTAATTTCAAGTTTCCGTAAAACAAATGTTCTCGTAACTCGGGAGTGACGTGTCAATACTACTGGGATCTTTTAAGAAGCTGCGGATTGCCAAAAAGTATCTAAAATGGCTTAAGAAGAAGCAGGAAGAAGTTTGGTCCGGAAAACTGCTTGGAGGCTTTTTGCTCCCAGTGTGCGATTGTGTTGAATTCTTGCTCTGGGATTCGCCCCTCGCTTCGGGATTGCTCTTTGGCCGGCCGGCCCCGTGCACCGTGGACTTAAGTTTTTAAAGTTCCATCTTGCTTTTCCAGAGGAGAGAGGGTCTCGGGAAACTCGCTGGCTTAGGTTTGCCTGTTCTTAAACTTCCCAGCTTGGTCTTGTAGATTCTGCTTTAGTCGCCTTTTAACTTTTGAGATATAACCTTCCCACCCCCATCCCCTTCTTGGTTTTTCAAAGTTGTTGAGAAAAAAGAAAGTGCAGCAGAGTCGAGACTGCTTCCCGGAGCCGTGGGATCCGCAGGCCATCTTGTGGCTTTTCCAGACTGCGTTTCCTTGTATGTGGATGGGCTCTGAGGCTTGTGATTCTGTCCCCCGCCCAACCACATTTTTTTAAAAGTGCAAGCAGCAGAGCAAAGAGGCTTGGAAACAAGTCGTAACCGGGAAACTTTTCAAAGGCTCTGTTACAGTAGGAAATGAGTAACGAGGAAAAGGCCTTTTTGTTTTTTCCAACTCCAGCCACCCTCGGGAGGGGGAGTTTTAATGCAAACAGCCCTGACAGCGGCAAGCGTGGTTTAGCCCAGGGACTCGACTTCACTTCCGGTTTCTGAGCTTTTTTTTTTTTTTTTTGTGCACATACTGGAAATATTTGTTACAGACGCTGAGGCATGGCCTTCTTTTTTTCTTTTCCTCTTTCCCCCCCTTTCCTCTCTCAAATGAACTGAGCAAAGTCGCTCCCAGTTCGGTTGGTGTGAGCTTTTGTCACTAGCTTATTGTCAGAGATCGGGCTTCTTGTCAAACTAAACTAGCAGATCAAAGGGCAGGCTGGAGGGCTTTGCTGCTGGTCTGGAGCTCTTGATTACCAACTACAGTCGGGACTGCAGTGTCGAGTGAGCAAATGCTCACATTTTCTACATTTTAAAAAGGGGGCAGAGGAAAATGAAAGCCTTGGGGAGAATTCTGTCTGACTTTTCAGAGTTTTAAACAAATTGCTCTAGTCAAATTACGTTGGTGTCGTGACACGTGTTTAAAAGTGAGATTTCCCTCGTTACCAAGCCGAGAACTCGTAGCTTCTTAAGGTTTTATTTTTAGGAATATTTTACCCAAATTATAATAGGGGTTTTAGAAGTTTCTGTTTTCTCAGCGGTGAAAGCCGTTTCGGTTTTAAACGTGCCCTTAAAACTTTTTTTTTATTTTTAGAAATGCTTAATTAAATCTTCAGGGGAAGGGAAACTTCGAATAACATGGCAGTTAAAACGTTGGGGTTCTGGTGTGGTTTATTTATGGCTGTTTGTTAAAAGCCTTGAGCCACGGTGAATTTGCGGAATCATCCACCTCCTTTGTTAGAACTTGCTGGCCTTGTGGAGGATTTTTCCTTTCCTGTAGGAACGCCCTCCCACACCTTCGGCCCCCTGCAGTACAAAGCTAAAACTGTCACCCAGCCAAGGCAGTCCTTGCTGGAATTCAGAAAGCTCTTTAGAAACACGGTTGATTGCTTAGCCCTAAGAGGTG
>PVKN010010271.1:0-22832 GCA_004027915.1 Capromys pilorides
CGTCCGTCCGTCCATCCATCCATCTATCCATCCACCCATCCATCCATCTATGCTAAATGCAAACCACACAGCTCACTACAGGATTGTATAAGGATAAAGTTCCAAAAAAGCTACTATACCAAATGTACTCCAACAGAAGAAACCGTAGGCTCACTAGCTCTTGCTGCTACGCTCAAACCATCATAAATAAGAATCCTATTTATAAACCGCTCTAAAGGAAATGTTCCACAATTTCCCCTTGAACCATTTCCAGTGTTTCACAATCAAGATTCCTTTTTATGTCTAACCACAGTCTCATAAGGTCCTTCTTAAGTTAGTCATCTAAGAATGAAAAGAACAAGTATTGACTATCCTCTGTGTGTGAATGATTAGTACATCTTACGACAACTATTAAATTTCTTTTAGGATCCTCTTTTTCTAGGTCAATAAACACAACTCCATCAGCATTCCCTTCTCAAGGCATCTCCTATTCTGAGGTCTGGTCTGTATGTTTAAGGAAATGCTTCATTTCAGAGCTGGTGAGATTTGCCTGGATTTGGCTTTCTTTTCCTATTTTTGCATTCTGAATTTAATTTGTAGAATTTTGAGGGAGGCTACAGAACCTGGTTTTTCTAAAGTATTTTATCTTTCAGAATCGCATTAATCCATATTTCTCAGAGTATCTAAAATATAGCTGAATTACCACAGTGTCAGCAAAATATAAATTGAAAAGTCCTGACTCCAGCTCACAAAAGAAAACAAGGGCAATGTAATATTAGCCGTGTGGTATCCTGCCAGAGGCCAAGAAATTATTCAAGTGGTATTTCTCAGGAAACAAATGTTTAGACTCTTGGGATGAAGCCAGAAAGCTAGAGTGATGATGCAGTTCTTGGCGCCCCAACTCTTGTGTCAGCATGGAAATATTTGGCTGGGCACCAGGTATTCATCCTCATTTCCAGTTCTCTTCATCTCGAAAAGTTAGATTTTTCAGAGAATTGCATAGAACATCTCAAGTTGCATTTTCATGCTTTAATTGTTCCACGTTATATGTTTGAATTTTGAGCTTTTGGAATTTATGAAGGTGTTGCCAACCTAAAAAGTGTCTTCTTACCTATTACTCAATGTAAAAAGAATTAATGCCTCTCTGAGATTTCTACCTTCTATTGATAAATCAGACCCTCAGCAAGAAAAGGAAATGACTCTTACTGGCTTTCTCTTTTTTTTTTCAAACTCATGACTTTGCACTTGCCAGGCAGGCACTTGTGCCACAGAGCTATCTCCCCAGCCTCTACTTACTGGCTTTAATATTGGCATGGATTATAATTGGAGATCAATTCTAAAAGCAGGCAGAGCAGATATGAACATTACAGTGAGATTAAAAAGCCCTAAAAGATTAGTCTGCCTCAGAACACGACTCACTCCTTTGCAATCCCAAATGTCTCCTCCATAATACCTACCATTGCTACCCAACTAAGAACTATAATCTGCACCAGTTCCATACCCCCTCCCCACAGCACACCTACTATTAATTGTTTAATTTAAATTTTAATTCATAAATAAATGCTGTGTTTATTGTGTTGTTATGGTTTGTATTTAGATGTCCCCCACAAAGTCAGATAGTCACAGGTGGGGTTTTTAGAGATGGCTGGATCTGGAGTAGAGATGCGGGAATTGACTCATGACACAATGCGAAGCTGAAGGGCACTAAGATTAAGGGAGCTACCTGCCCGAAGTATCTTGGAGAAGATAGAAGGCATACAACGAGCTACGGTTGTCCCTTTTGTTCTGCTACCTTCTGTCTGCCATGAACTACTTCTCCTCTATGACATTTATCCACCACCCACTCTGCCTTGGACCCAGCTGATTAGGGACTGAAATCTCCATGAAGTATTGGTTAGATAAACTTTTCCACCAACTATGGGTGTTGTGTGTTTTGTCTCAGCAATGAGAAAAGTAATTAAAGCAAAAAAAAAATGTTCTTTTGAAATATGTATATAGGGTGTAATTTTTAAATTGAGATATCACGCATTTCCTCATGCACTTATCAATTATTGTGGTAAAGCCTCTTAAAATGTACTCTCCTAAACACATTCTGAGGAGACCCTTATGCTCCCCAAATGGCCAAAGTCCTCAAAAGCAAGAAAAGTTTGGGAAACTGCACACCTTGGATACAGTCTGGTGCTCTGCATAGATGGGTTCTAGGACACATAGAAAAACAAACAGCAAACAAAGAACCAGTATGTTAAGCCAAGGAAATCTGAATGAAGGATGAACTTTGAATAATAATGATGTAGCAATATTGGCTTAACTATCTGTGACAAATATAAAATACAAATTGGGATGTTATCAAAGAGGAAAATGAAGTGTGGGGCATATGAGAGGACTCTGTACTATTTGCACATTTTTTCTTTAAATCTACAATTTTCTGTAATAAAAAGCTAAATGTAAAAAAAAAAAATGTACTCTCTCAGGGTCAGCCTGATAGCTTAGCGGACTAAAGCGCCTGCTTAGGCAGAGTGTAGCAGCTGGGGTTCGATCCCCCAACCTGCCATGCCCGCCCTGCCCTTAGGGTGCACTGAGATGGCAATTGAGACTGGGCATGGTGTCACACCTATAATTCCAGCTCTTGGGAGGCTGAAAACAGGAGGATCACTATGAGTGATATCTATACAGTGAGATCCTGTCAGCCCTGTATCCCCTGTCCTAAATGCAAATAATAAAAAGAAAAAAGAAAAATAAATGTACTCTTAGCAAATTTTAAGAGTACGATACATCATTATTAACTACAGCCATCATGTTCTACAAGAGATCCTTTTAACTTATTCTTCCTATCCAGATTTTTATATTATCTGTCCAGTATTCCCTGCCTCCTGCTAATCACAAGTTTATTCTGTTTCTATGAATCCCACTTCTGTATCTTCTGCATGTAAATGAAAACATGTACAATTTGTCTTTCTGTGCCTGACATTTCATTTAACATAATGTCCTCTCTAGCTTGATTCACATTATTGCAAATGTCAAGTTCCTGCTTTTTTAATATAAAGCATTACAATAGTATTACATTGTATATCCTGACCACATGTTCTTTTTCCATTCAGCAGCTCATAGTCTGCTAGGTTGTTTCTAATTTTTGTGCTGTAATAAGCATGGAGGGACAGATGAAGATATATCTTCAACACACTGATTTAATTTGGATATATATCCAGCAGGTGGATGGGTGGATCATGAAGTAGTTTGTGTTTCTAGTTTTCTGGGAAACTACCAACATTTGCTGTCTTTAGTCTTTTTTTCTTTTTTCTTTCTTTCTTTCTTTTTTTTTTTTTTTTTTTTTTTTTTTTTTTTTTTTTTTTTTTTTTTTTTTTTTTTTTTTTTTTTTTTTTTTTTTTTTTTTTTTTTTTTTTTTGTATTTTAGGGAAGGATATACATGGTGTTCACGGTCTCACTACTAGATCAGACTTGTAGTGATCGGCCTGTTTACAGCCTCCCAAAACCTGGGATTACAGGTGTGCTCCACCATGCCCAGTCTAGTTCTAGGTTTTTCAAAGCACATATTTCCTCTTAGCACTCAACATTAATTTATTATTTTCTTAGCATTTATTGCCTTCTTCACTCTTCTAGATTCAAGCTATATGCAGAAAAGTATTTTTGTCTATTTTGTTTACTGACTGCATCCAAAGTACCTAAAACAGTGTAGCACCTACACCACATGGTCAATTTTAAAAATGTATTACAGGGGCTGGGGTGATAGCTACATGTCACAAGTGCCTGCCTGTCAAGTGCAAGGTCATGAGTTTGAGCCCAATTCCGCAAAAAAAAAAAAAAAAAAAAAAAAAAAAAAAAAAAAAAAAAAAAAAAAAAAAAAAAAAGGAAAGAAAAGAAAAATGTATTACAGGTAAAAATACACTGCCATTAATCATTTTTTGCCATTAATCCTTATTAAAATATTCTCACTTGTTTCGAACACACTCGTTCTTTCATCCTTGCCATTTTCTGAAGCAGTTCTGGAAGCCCTCTTTTCATGAGTATCTTTAGTTGCACTGCCATACTGGCCTTGATGTCCTGAATCAATTCAAAACATTGACTTCTCCTGGTCATTTTGAATTTGTAGAAGAGTCAGAGGTTACACAGCACCAGATCCAGTGAACACGGCGAATGAGGACGCACGGTGACAGTTTTCCAAGCCTGCCTTTCTGTTGGGCGGCACTCAGCAGCCGTATTCACTGTATTTTTATCACACCACAGAAAAACATTCTGGAAAGAGAACTCTCAGTACTGCTTTAGAAAGTGGCAAGAATGGTGGGATTATGCATTTGAAGGAAGGGAAAGTATTT
Source organism: Capromys pilorides (assembly GCA_004027915.1). NCBI lineage: Eukaryota > Metazoa > Chordata > Mammalia > Rodentia > Capromyidae > Capromys > Capromys pilorides. The sequence continues at coordinate 4,311 of PVKN010010271.1, forward strand.
GGAGGGTGATATGTGGCCATGTGTCTTTTTACTATAATTTTTATACTGTCTGTTTTGATCACCAGTTTTAAATCATTCAGTCAAAAGTTAATGGATATTGCTTTTGTCACTTTATTTCTTTCAAAACAGTTTTTCTCTGCTTAAAGCTGTACTTTACCATCTTTTTTTTTCGGTGGGACCAGGGTTCAAACTCACGACCTTGCACTTGCCAGGCAGGCGCTTGTGCCACGGAGCTATCTCCCCGGCCCCTGTAATTTACCATCCTTAATATTGATATATTCACTCATATACACTATTTATAAACATACAATGACATACATGTAAGATGCAAAAGGGAGAAAGAAGGAATAGAGCAAAAAGAGACAATAAAATGCAGATGAGTATGGGCCAGTCAGTGAAATGTTAGGCCTTCAAGAGGAGCATGGAGAGCGGCACACAGAATGAACAGTGTTTAAGAAAAGAAATGAGAGGTGATCTCAAAGGCTAGCCCAGAAACAGCTCACCTGGTCTCTCCTGAACCTGAACTTTACTCAGGTAGAACAGGATGGCCTCATGTAAACCTCATTCTTTTCATTCCTGTGTTCTGAGATCTTTTATTAAAAACTGAGATATTTATGCCAATCTTCCCTCTCTAAAGGAACCATATGTCCTGAACTTAAACTCTGAGTACATTTTCTGAAAGTAAAAGAAAAAAATGGCATTCAGTTACTTTACTTGAAACAGAAATGAAGCGTTAGACCTGTTCTCTCCTGTGGCCGCATTCACATTCTCAGAAGATGAGCTTTCACCCAGGGAAGCTGCTCCACTCCTTTTCAATTAGTGATTTCCATTTTCATTTCTTATCTCTTAATGAGTTCTTTTTAAGTAGAATTGACTGAAATAAGAACAAAGAGAATGCTGACACCACTTGGACTACATGAGGCATTTGGGAATTTCTACATTTCTTTCTTCTCTCCCTTTCAAAAAATCTTGTAGCATTTATAGCATGTGCATTGAAACAGTGTTTGAACAATTGGAGGAAAACATCAGAATCCCAAGGCTAAGAAAGGTAAAAGGCACCTATTGTAATGCCCAGGACATACCTAACATCTTTCTCCTCAGTCATTTTCTTTTCTTAGATTTTCAGAACAGTAAGCTTCCAAAGTAGCTTCTATAAGAAAAGTGCTATAAATGAATCAGAGGGTTACATGGTTTTAAATTTCATTTTTATGTAAGTTTCCCAAGTAACCGCTGGACTACCCAGAACAGAAATTATTCACCCCTTTATCTGGACAAGGAAAACAAAAGTTCAGTTTTTAACAATATATAACCAAAATTTGTCTGTTTAATAATAAAATTCAGGTTGTCTCATTCTTTGCCATGCTTTTCCATTGGCTATGAACTTCCATTTCCACTTAGCATTTATTAAATGAGTGGCCACTGCTGCAAAACCAAAGGCTACATCCATTTGGCAAAAGCAGATGGCAGCTTCTCTTCCCTCAAGTAAATTAGTCTCTAGTACAAAAAAGATACATATAAATACCTATTTCCAACACTACAAGAGAAAGGATCTTCAAATTTCTAGGTCATATGCCCCTGGCACAGCTCGTGTATAATTTTATTCATGTATTTACTGAGTTCCAAGTTTTACTCTGAATGATATTATAATTCTAAGATTATATGTTTAAATAACACACTTGGTTTTTTTTTTAATATTATGGCTGGCTCAGCCTGGCCTGGGGGTGGCGCTGGCGCAGCATGTGGTGCTGGGGATGGATATGCGGTCCCTACAGTTGCCTAAGCTTGCCTAAGCAGGTGCTTTAGACTGCTGAGCCATCTCACCGGCCCAACACACTTAATATTTTAAACCAAACATATTTTGTAATTTATTTATTTATTTATTTTGTGGAACCAGGGTTTGAACTCAGGCCCTTGTGCTTGTCAGGCAAACGCTTATTCTACTGAGCTATCTCCCCAGTCACCAAACATATTTTTTTGTTTGTTTTTGTTCTTTGGCGGGTCTGGGGTTCAAACTCACAACCTTGCACTTGCCAGGCAGGCACTTGTGCCATGGAGCTATCTCCCTGGCCCCTACCCAACTTATTTTTAAGGAAACATTTTTAAAGTATTAGAAAAATTTTTTTCTTTTTTCTTTTTTTTTTTTTTTTTTAATGGCTGGCTCAGCCTGCCCTGGGGTTGAGGCTGGCACAGCATGTGGTGCCGGGGATTGAACCACTGTCCCTGTGGTTGCCTAAGCTTGCCTAAGCAGGTGCTTTAGACCACTGAACCATCTCACTGGCCCAAAGTATTAAAAAATTTTAAAGTTCAGCAAGTGTGAATTCAAATCTTTTCTCTGCTGTTTAGAAATTGTGTGGCCTCAATTTCCCTGTTGTATTAAATGGAAGAAATATCATCTACCTCACTAGGATATTTTGCAAGCAATACATAGCAATGGAGATGTCTGATACCTGAGTATCAATTAACATTTCAAATTATCCGTGAATAGGGGAATTTTACAGTTCAGTATTCCATAACAATCATATTTTCTCAGATATCTTCTATGGTTGAGTTGGTAAAATGGTTTATTAATTAAACAATTACTTACTGAGCACCTACTCTATGCGTAGCATCATACCACATACTGTTGTAGGGGACACAATGATCTCAATGAATGTAGTGTGTAGACTAAACTATGATAAAAAAAAAAAAGCCCAAACAATCAAAAGTTTAAATGAAACAAAATATCCTAGTGAAGTAGGTGATACACTATGAGTCTGATCTAGTAGTAAGACCCTGAACAACCTGCAGACCCTTCCCCGAAATATAAAAAAAAAAAAATTCTTTGAGGGGGCTGGAGAGATAGCTCCATGGCACAAGTGCCTGCCTGGCAAGTGCAAGGTCCTCAGTTTGAACCCTGGTCCCATCAAAAAAAAATTCCTTGGGGTTTGATAGTGTCAAAGCAAAGCAGTTAAAACTTTTGTAATCGCAATGGCAAATGGTCAAAAATCCCTCAGAAGCCTTTACTGCTCTCACAGCTTGCCCCATGCCTGCCCAACCCCTCCTCAGGGTGTTCCTCCTGTTTTCACCCTTCCCCCATACCTGCAACCCACCCAGCCCCAGCCTCCTCACCTTCCTCAATCAACATATCTCCCCTGTGGGCTGCACCGCTGCATTCACTTTGCCTTCTGAAGTTTTCAACTCCCCTTCTCTAGCTTCTCACCTGACACCCACCAAGTCTGACACTTCCAACTCCCCTTCTCTCCTTCCCCCTTTGCCCTTCTCTCACCCTTCCCCCTCCTCTCAGTCCGCTCTGCCCTATCCCCTCAACTTGCACCCACAATCTTTGTCTCTTTTTCCTCCAAGTTTCTCACCTTGGGACAAAGCACAGTCAGTGAATGACTAATGACATATTCTTCCCCAGCTGGATGTGCTCCCTCCCTCTGCAATTGGTCTGTCAAGGACAGCAGCCCACAGAGCACAGGCCCTTATCTCTCCTGATCTCCCAGCTTGTTGCCCCTCCCTCAGCCACCTGGGTAAGTGACACTCCCTTGGCACTGCAAGAAAGAAATTTTGAGTCAGTAGCTTCCCAGCCCTCTCCAGTCTGAGCCTAACTCAAGAAACAAAAAGATGGTCCCTTCCTTCAGTTCAGTGCATCAGTGAGCCCCAGATGTCCACTGCAAACTGCCAGGCAAAAGGAGTCTACAAGAATAAATCTGTCTCAGTTGGTAAAAGTTACTCAGAAAATGTTTCATAATAGAGAGGACGCAGAATGGAAATATATACAGAAAAAGAAGAAAGTGAGGCAAGTAGCTTATAGGAAAGAAGGCCAATCCAGAAACAGGAAAAAAAAAAATCATGCTTCCCGGGATCCAGGCCAGTGTGCCCATTGCAGGCAAGAAGGGACATTTTAAGCAAAAATGTCCAAAGCTGCTAGTGAGGGAAAGAAGAAAGTCTTAATGATGGAATTAGAGGAAGTTGCAGAGTGATGAGATTGTTTGCCTCTGCCCGAGTCTCAGCCCCAAGACATTAACTGCCAGTGTAAGGGAAAAAGCCTGTGAGACTTTAAATTCTGGTGTGACATTGTGATGGTGCGACTGTCGATAGCTACCCAGCCGATGGCCCCACTTGCAAACCAGAGAGTGCTCACAATTATGTGTATTCAGGCCTTCCAAACGTTTGGTATTCTGCAACATAAAACTCATAATGATATTTTCTTTCAAATTTGAATATATGTCTTCCTCTTAGGCTCCACATATTTATAAGAAGTTTATATTAAGCCACCATGAGGTTATCAGTCAAATGATAATTTTTTATGCATGCTACTGATGTCAAATTTTCTCGGGGCTGGAGAGATAGCTCAGTAAAGTAAGCACTTGTACCACCAAAAAAACGAGAGAAAAATACATATTTTCTCTACAAAATTACATAACTGTAGTCTGTATCATTCTACAGGGATTTAACTACTAAAAGGTCCATAGTTGATAAGAAATAACAGTTCTCTGCTTATTCTTCATATTTCAAGGGGCTCAATATTCAGATAAAATTTTGAGGGCCAGTGAGATAGCTCAGTAGAATAAGTGCTTGCCTGGGAAACACAGAGTCCTGAGTTCAATCCCTGGAACGTCAAAAAAAAAAAAAAAAACATGAATTCAGTGGGCTGGCGAGATAGCTCAGCAGTCTAAAGCACCTGCTTAGGCAACTGTAGGGACTGTGATTCGATCTCCGGCATCACATGCTGTGCCAGCCCCACCCCCAGGGCAAGCTGTGCCAGCCATAACATAAATAAAGTTAAAAAATAAAATAAAATTTTGAGCTAGCCAAATAGCTCACTGGATGAAAGCACCTGCAAGCAGGCACAGGGGCCAGGGGTTCAATCCCAGAGCCTGCTGTGCTGGCCCCGCCCCCAGGGTTCACTGAGAAGGCAATTGAGATGGCGTGGTGGTATGCACTTGTAATCCCAGGTCTTGGGAGGCTGTAAACAAGCAGATCACTATGAGTCTGATCTAGTAGTGAGACCCCGAACACCCTGTAGACCCTTCCTTAAAAAACTACTCAGATAAAATTTTAATAATTAAGTGTATTACTCTCAACTAAGTACACTAACATTGACCCATGGCCATCTGAGGAAATGAGCCTTGTTAACTCCCACTGCAGTTCCCAATTTGATCCTGACATTCATGCCAAGCTTAAAAGACAGATCTTGGCCTTCAAATCCCACAGGGAGACTCACTTAATGTAACTTTCCATATCTTCAAGAATAGAGATAATTTTTTTTTTTTTTTTTTGGCAGGACCGGGGATCAAACTCACAACCTTGCACTTGCTAGGCAGGCACTTGTGCCATGGAGCTATCTCCCCAGCCCGAGACAAAAATTAACTACACACAAGTACCAGGTTTTGGCTGTGGCACACAGGGCTCCCATCAAAGCAGAGAAGATGCTACTAAGCCTAAACAAAATGATGCCACCTGAGTTCTTCTTGGATCATGTTTCAGGAGTAGCAAAGAAGGACACTGGGCACAAGCCTGTCCCAGCCTGTGGCTACCATCAGGATCTGGTCCTGTCTCCACACCTGAGGGTCACTGAAAGTGGGACTGCCCTGTGCACCAGAAAGCGGGTAAGTCATCCAATTTCCTACCCTCATAGGAAAATTTGCTGCAGACAGATCCATCTATAGTTGACCTGGGGTCAATCCTCTGCCCACTCCAGATCCTGTTTTTCATTCACAGTTTCCTCATGCTCCCAACCTACCCCACACTTGTCATGGGCAAAGGTCCCCAAAATCTTCACTTTGATTTCACCTACCTCCCCACAGTGCTTGGGCTACATATCCAACCCAATGGATAGCCAGCTCCTCCCTCCCTCTTCCCTGTTGACCACATCCTCTGGGATACTTCTAGTCCCTACTCATGCCACCTAATGTTACTGCTGTACTAATTCAACTCAGGGGTCCTTCATCCTTCTCCTGAGTTCTCCAACATCCAATAGCCTCTAAATACCGACAGGGACTCAAGCCCATAATTTTTTTTTCTTCAAGTCGATAATTTGACATCTCTTTGCCAGTGGTTTCCTTAAAATTGCCCACTTGCCATATAATATTCCTATTCTTTGTGTACTTAAACCTAACGACTTCTATCATTTAGTTCAAGATCTCAGGGTCAGGGGGCCAAGGAGATAGCTCTATGGCACAAGTGCCTGCCTGGCAAGTGCAAGATTATGAGTTCAAATCTTAGTCCCACAAAAAAGAAAAAGATCTTAGAGTTATCAATAATGTGGTTACACTTATTTTGACACGTGGTTCATAGATGGTAACTCAACTGACACAGATATTCAAAAATGGGCAAAATATGCCACAATCAGCAAATCCATAGTATAGTGGTAAATGGGCTTTTGAAGGCCCACCTCATGAAAACTCATTGTAGAGCTCCATCTGCCTTAGCCTCAGCTCCTTCCCTTAGGCCTAAATAGACTCAGGGTACTTCCCAAGCACCCACTTTCCTAAGCTCCTAGAGCACAAACATCAGAACTAGAAAGTTTACACTCTTTCCGCTTACCATTCTGATGGTGGAAAGACACATTTGGATCATGGATACCCTTCCTGCTTCCCCTCTTGGGTTTTCTAATCACAATAACCTGTTTACATTTTTAAGCTATTTAAATATTTTATACAGTACAGGCTCCATGTGATCACTGCCAATGAACTCGTCATATGGACAGAAACTCCCAACACCAGATTCCACATAGGCAGTGCCTATCATCCCCTCAGCCCCTACCACAATGATGCCCCTGCTCAGCAGGAAGGAGTTTAGGAGAGTCACCACCCCTATAACCAAAGGACAGGAATGATGGTTTTTTCCACCTTAATAAAAAATTCTAGGGCTGGGGAGATAGCTCCATGGCACAAGTGCCTGCCTGGCAAGTGCACGGTCGTGAGTTTGAACCCCAGTCCTGCAAAAATAAATAAATAAATAAATGTAAATAAAAATACAAAATTCTAAGTCATGATGGTGGCTAGGCAACATGGCATAGGCCACTGGAGGCCATGTGCTATTTTCCACCTTCTTCCTCCCTGATCAAATTGCAACTTCCTACTTCCTACTTCCTTTTCATAATATATTGTTTCCTTGTTCCTGTCTCTTACCCAATCACTATCTGCCACGTCATGCAGACTACCCTGTAACTCTTACCTCCATCCTGGCCCTATATAGCTTTTGTTCTACGCAGAGAGGCCGTTGGAAGCTCCACATCTCTCCTTTCCTTTTGTCTTCCCAGCGCCCACAATAAAGATCTTTATCTTTCCTGTCTCTTCACTACACTGAAAAACCTAACACTGAGACAAATACCTGATGCCCAGAAGAAAGGAAACATTTATTTAGCTCACAGTATACAGAAGTTTCAGTCCATACTCAGTTGGCTCCAAAGTGGTGTGGCACATGGCAGAGGGCAGCAGCTCATGATGGTAGAAAATAGAAAAGTAGGTGGAGTGGAAAGGAGTTGCTGAGAGCAAGTCTCTCTCCTCTCGCCACATTGTATACAGGCTATCTGCCCCAGGGTCGATATAGCACTCACACCCATAATCCTAGTACTGGATCATGAATCAGTCAAAAACTTTAGAAGCCACCTCATGATTGCATGAGGCTTTGGGGGAACATCTAGGTACAAATACAAACCATAGCACCCTCCAACCCCCATACAGCCACCTCACTTCGCTTTGACTATTCTGGTGAAAATACAAACACCTTCTGAACATTATCCACATACAACACCTGGTGAGAAGTTGTGGATTGAGAATGAGCATTGGGAAAGAAGCAGATGGGAAAATGAGAAGCATACGTGGTATAAGGAGCACCCTTAAAGAAACGTCAAAGTATATTCTATTAAACCATTAGAACTTTGTTCTTTGGGCCTAGAAAGCATTTCAATGTGTAAGAAAGTTGCAGTACAATGCACATGGATGTAGGAAGTACAGTACTTTCAGATGAGCCCTCTAATCTGTATGTTAGAGAAATACTTGATAAAATACCAAAGTACAAAGTCTTAAAAGTAGGAAATCTGGGGGGCTGGGCAGATAGCTCAGGGGCACAAATGCCTGCCTGGAAAGTGCAAGGTCCTGAGTTTGATCCCCAGTTCTGAAAAAAAAAATTAAATCTGGCTCAGCATGAAGGGAGAAAAGAGCAAACATAGAACAATGGAGATGAGAAGAGGGTGAATGAGAATAAAAGACATCAAAGATAAGTGTTTGCTTGCTTCATAAACTTAATTGGATCCACGTGCAGATTGTCTGGTTCCTTCTTTGATTTTTTTTTCCCAGCTTCCTCATGCCATTCTTTTTTTTCCCATTTTTCTTTTGTAGGACTGGGATGGATTTTTTTACTGAGCTATACATTCAAACACCACCACCACTCCTTAAATTTTGAGGAAACATATTAACAAACTGCCCAGGTTGGCCTCAAATTTGTATTCCTCCAGGTTAGCCTCCCAAATATCTGGGATCACAGGCATGCACCACCGTGCCAAGATTATTTCTATTATTTTATTTATTTATTTATTTTTTTTTTGCAGAACCAAGGATTGAACTCAGGTCCTTGTGTTTGCCAGGCAAGTGCTTATTCTACTGAGCCATATCCCCAGCTCCTATTATTTTACTTTTAATCCAAACCCGAGGTTGATTCACTAGATTGAAAGGAATGTCAAATGAAAAACTGTGGGATCAGTGTGACATTTCTGGGCCCAAATAAAGGAAACAGCCCAATTTAGAAATCCAAGTTGTAAAAGCAAGGGAAATGCAAAGCATAGGCAAATAGATATTTTGTCTGTTTTTCCCATTACAGTGCCTTGATATCAATTTTTATTCTCACATCAGAATCAAAATTACACTAGAAAAGCTTTCAAATAGGAGAAACTATGGTGATAGTTCAGGGAGAGAGCATTAAAAACAAAGTATAAAGGGCTGAGGAGATAGCTCAGTAGAATAAGCGCTTGCCTGGCAAGCACAAGGGCCTGAGTTCAATCCCCAGTTCTGGAAAAAAAAAGTATAGTGAACAACCAACAACAACAACAAATACATAACATCTGGAAAGACTAACATAAAAACTCTGCTCACTACACAATATAAACTTAAGTTAAACAAAGAGGAATTTACCAGTGGAACTCCAAAAGAATTGACTTGTTTGGATTGGGGTGGCACTAATGTGTCAAAACTCCTGAGTATTAGACCTCTGGAGTTTTATAGTTTACAGATTTATTATCCCACTTTCCTAGGAATATGGAAAGTAGGCATCTTTGTTTACATGTCATGACCTAAAATATCCTAAGGAAAATAGAAATCTTATTATCAGTGTCTCTCTATTCTTGTTAAAATGTTTCACACTGTATCATTCTTGGAACCCAATGATCATCCCCAAAATTAAGGAAATGTTTTTAAGAACTCAAAGTTTTCTGAGTGTTGTTTATTAGTACAAAGCCAGCTGTGTGTGCACTGCTCTATGTCATGTTGTTGGCTCATTTTCTCCCTTTGTTCGTTATTTTTTTTTCCCTCGAGGGGATTTATTTCTAGAATCTATTAAAATTAAAGAGTTCAGTGGAAATGGATATAATAAATAAAACAGCTTTCATATAAAAAATAAATTCAAGAAAATACTTGAGTTATATTTGTGGGGGCTAGTATAACAAATCTGTGGCTTCTAAGGAAACAGTTTACTTAACCGACCTTCTCAAGCCTTGAAGCATTAACCTATGGGTTGATTATTTTTATTTAACTGAAAAATTAAATGTTCCACGTCAGTTTATAAAACATGCCAAAGAATAGACACACAAAAGTTTCCTAGAGTTTTAAATCAAATTTCCTCAGATATTGCCAATTCAGTCTCAATGTGTAGCCCAGGCTTGACAGTTAAACCTAGTTTTCTTCATCTCCCTGGCTTTGGGATCTTCCCAGAGTACTGATGAAACATGCTTCTGGGTCTGTCTGGGTGGGCTATGGAGATTTGGCCTTGAATACTGTAAGTGGCCCCTGGCCTCTTTCTCTCTGGCACTGTTCCCCTGTGCTGCATCCTGGCTACCATGAACCAAGCTCCTTTTCACTGCCACAAGACTTTCCCTGATGGTTGTACCCTGAAGCCAGCTGATCACAGACTCAAAAGCCAAGTTACACTTCCCTTCTTTAAATTCAGAGCAGTGGGGCTGAGGAGATAGCTCAGTGGAATAAGTGCGTGCCTGGAAAGCACAAGGTCCTGAGTTTGATCCCTGATACCACCAAAAAAAAAAAAAAAAAAAAAAAACTTAGCTAAATTCAGGGCAATAAGAAAGGTAACACACTAGGGAGTAACTGGATCCAGCTCCCCTCAGGCCACAATAATTTGCTGTCAGACCCATTTGGAACCTGTGTGTTGTTCTTATCACTCCTTAGCACTCTAGTACACTTTCCATGAAAGTAGAAAGGTGTGTGTATGTGTGTGTGTGTGTGTGTGTGTGTGTACGTGTGTTTCACAGAAAAAAATCAACCTGAAACAATAGGATAGTATGTCCTTTTCACCATGCAAATTCAATATACATAGAATTTCTCTATTCCAAATTTGTGTTTACTACTAAACCATTTCTATTATTAATGGCATCATTATAAATTAATGATTCAAGTTAAGAACTTGAACATTTCTTGACTTTCTGTCATTCTGTCAATGCCCATATTATTTATTTGATTGTTTATTTTGTGGGACTGGGGTTTGAACTCATGAACATGCACTTGTCAGGCAGGCACTTGTGTCACGGAGCTATCTACCCAAGCCGCAATGCCCATATTTTTTTCTTAACTTTTCTTTTTTTTTTTTTTTTTTGCAGGACTGGGATTGAATTCAGGTCCTTACATTTGCCAGGCAAGTACTTATTCTTCTGAACTATCTCCCCAGCCCCTGTCAACACCCATATTTAGCTACTCATCAAATTCTGCAGATTTCACCTTTAAAAAATCTCACATTTTAATCCCTTCACCTCCTACCCCACTGTCAAACCTCTTAATCTTTGGGTTTCCTCTTTACCTCTTCCTTTTTAACCTAACTACCAAACTTCCATGTAGTCATCACTGTAAAAGTCTTATCTAAACATTCCTTTACTTAGAAATTTTATTTATTTTAAGGGCTGGGGAGATAGTTCAGTGGAATAAGTGCTTGCTTGGCAAGCATAGGATCCTGAGTTAAATCCCTGGTTTTGCAAAATAAATAAATAAATAAATAAATTTTAAAAATCAAAGAAATTTTATTTCTTTTTATTTTTTTGAAAATTCTGAGCCAAGTGTGGTGGCGCACGCCTGTAATCCTAGCACTTGGGAGGCTGAGACAGGAGGACTGGTGTGAGTTCGAGGCCAGCCTGAGCTACAAAAGTGAGCTCAAGGCCAGCCTGAACTGCATAGCAAGACCCTGTCTCAAAAAGACCCCTTCAAAAAAAAAAGAAAAAAGAAAAGAAAAGAAAAAAATAAAATTTTTACGGGTTTTTTAAATACTAAGCAATAAGTACCTTTGAATGTTTCATTAATAGGTATATAATGTTTGTCACAGTGAAGTTTAGGAAAGGCTTTGTCTACTTAAGATTAAGTGAATAATCATTCAGACCTACTTACAACTGCTACTGGCTTCATTTTATGACCTAAAATAATAGAGCATGAAATAAAGTTAATTATACTTGATTGACAGACTCAATCCCATGCAATTAGGAGATAAAAGTTAATAGTTGTGAAGTTGCTCATGAATAGTCTTACATTTAAAAGGCTCTTCAGAGTTAACAAATAACATCCTGCTACACAAAACATCTTGTAAAAAAACAATAGAACAAAATTCAGAATTGAGCAACATTTACTTATTACAGTTTTGTGTGATTCTTATAGGTTTCATCTTCAGAAATATTGTTGAATTCCTAGGTCCTTTGGTATATAGTGATCACTTAGAAATTTTAAATGCATTTGTTACTTACAGAATTGTGGCAAAAATCCATTAGCACGCAGTGAAAAGATTTTCATAACCTAACTTGGTGTACCTTTCTAACCTCATCTGTAGTAACTTCTGTAATAGAAAATGCCACCACCTCCTGCCAGTATACTTCAGTTTCTTAGTTGCTCAGGTAACATTTCCTGTTGCAGTTTCTGTTACTATTGTCTCTGACAAGTAGCTGATCACTGTGAGGCATGTTGTGACAACCAGTCCCCAACTGACAAAATATTCTGCTTCTGTACTTCCTACTTGCTTATGCCATATAAACTCTAAACCACCAAACGACAGCCTGATATTTTGGGAGTGAGGGTGTCTTAGTTACTCTTCTGTCGTTGCTAGGACAAATACCGACACTCAATATTAGGGAAGGAAAAGTTTAGCTCACAGTTACTGGAGGTGTCAGTCCATACTCAGCTGGCTCCAAGGCACAGAGGCACAGGGCAGAGGGCAACCTTCTACGGTGGTGGCTAAGAGCAAGAGCACTGGGAGAGAGCTAGCAGCAGCTTAAGCAGTTAACTTCTCTTCCTACCTTACATTGAAGTGCAGATCACTTGCCCCAGAGGAGTGGCAGCACTCATTCCCACAATAATCAATTATGAGTTCCAGAACCACCCCATGACTACATGAGGCTTTTGGGGGACACCTATACACAAACCATAACAGATGCCCATCAGTGTTCGTTGATATAAATCAATCTGTCTCCAAACCCTGGGTATTGTTTTTGTGTTTCCGCTTGCCAGTGCATCTTATGTGTCAGCTGGGAAGACTAACAATGCTAACCTCTTTGATAACCAGTCATAACCCATGTGGACAGGTCAACGACCACTCCCGGTCCTGACAGGTAGGAGTGCCCTTGAGATTGCACCTCATTCCTGAGCATTATACAGGTAAGTACTAGCTATTTATTTTTCCCCAGCTGAAACACAGAGGTTTTTTCCCCTGTACTTTTCCTCTTTCAGGATGCCCTCAACAACTGCAACCATGATTAATTCATATTTAATAATCCAACTCTCAATTACCAACTTTGCTTTTAATTTTCGTTTCTTCCATAACCCAGGTACACAGGCCTGCAAGATGGTTCAGTTGTCTAAAGCGCCTGCTTAGGAAAGCTTAGGCAACTGCAGGGACAACGGGTTTGATCCCCGGCACCACATGCTGCGCCAGCCCCACCCCCAGGGCAGGCTGAGCCAGCCATAAAAAAAAAAAAAAAAACTTCTTTAATGAATCAAGCATCCAAATTTTTAAAACTGCAGACGCATGCTTGATCCTGTTTTCATCACAACTTAATCTTATTAAATGATCATCTATGAAATGGTTCAGGTGCCGCTCGCTAACATTTTAAACCGATGACAAAAATTATTAGTAAGCAGCCCCTCCCTACTTATCACTACTGTAATTACACTTCCCTTGGTGGACAAAAATGCCATTGGAGCCTAGGAGCTATTTCTCTTGGCTTTATAATACCACATTTTATACATTCCAGAATTTTTCTTATAGGAAGCCAATTATTCAATTGTTCATTTTAGAAATTATTTTAAATCTAAAGTTACAACCCTACAGAACATTTTGTTACAGTTTAAAACCCTTGGGAGGATCATTTTGTGACAATTATTTAAGTCACTGCAAACCCCAACCTTTGGAAAACATTTTACTGTACAGGAAGGATAGAATTAAAGTACAGTTCATCTCATTTCCAAAGTGTTCTCTCCAAAATTAGAACTCATTCATTTTCTCAATATCTACTCAAAATTTGTCCTTCATCTTTCCATTTTCTCTCTCTCCTTCCTAAAAATATTCTATTAAAAGTACACATGGTAGGACTGGGGAGATAGCTCCGTGGCACAAGTGCCTGCCTGGCAAGTGCAAGGTTGTGAGTTTGAACCACGGTCCCGCAAGAAAAAAAAAAAAAAAAAGTACACATGATTTTCTTCTCACTTTTTTTTTTGTAATGGCTGGCTCAGCCTGCCCTGGGGATGGGGCTGGCACAGCATGTGGTGCCAGGGATTGAACCGTGGTCCCTGTGGTTGCCTAAGGTTGCCTAAGCAGGCGCTTCAGAACGCTGAACCATCTCACTGGTCCCCAGTGTCTTTAACTCTTTAGGGAATATACCTAGAAGGGAACTAGTGAGTCCAAGCACATTTCTAGTTCCAATTTTTTTTCTTTTAATTTTATGTGTCTGGGACAGTGTCTCACTATGCAGCTTGCACTCTTAGTGATCCTCCTGTTTCAGCCTCCCCAGCACTGGGATTATAGGCGTGCACCACCACGCCCAGTCTTGGTGGCCAGCACAGCATGTGGTACTAGGGATCGAACCCAAGTCCTTATGCTTGCTTAGGTAGACACTTAGACCACTGAGCTATTTCCTCTACCCTCTAGTTTAAATTTTGTGAGGAATCTCCATACTAATTTCCACAGTTGTATCAGTTTACAGTCCCAGCAACTATGGAGAAGTGTTCCTCTCTTCCCATAGTTTCACCAGCATTTGTTATTGGTTGATTTATTTGTTTAAAAAATTTTTATTTTATGGAAAAAAGTATAACAGAATTTCATAACAAAATAATAGTAGAGGGACCTGCGACATGGCTCAGTGGTCTAAAGCCCTGCTTAGGTAAGCTTAGGCAACCGCAGGGACCCAGCACCCCATGCTTAGCCAGCCATATTAAATAAACAATAAAAATTTAAAAAATCAAAATAACAGTACAATAATAATAATTAATACATTGTATATTGTCATCATCAAAATCTCACTTTTTGGAGTTAGATGGAACCTCAATGTTGTTTTATTTATTCAGTTTTGTAGTTTAGGGAAGAGTCTGCAGGGTGTTTAGGGTCTCACTACTACATCAGACTCTGTGATCCACCTGTTTGCAGCCCAAGAACTCGAATTATGACATGTGCTACCACCCTATCTCAATTGCAATCTCAGCGTGCACCAGGGGTGGGACCAGCACAGCAGACCTGGGGATCAAACCCCTATCCCCCACCCCTGCTTGCAGGAGCTTTAATCCGCTGAACTATTTGGCTGGCCCCTCAGTGTTGTTTTTTTTTTTTTTTTTTTTTTTTGCAGGTCTGGGATACGAACTCACGACCTTGCACTTGCCCAGCAGGCACTTGTACCACGGAGCTATCTCCCCAGCCCCTCAGTGTTGTTTTAAGTTGCATTTCTTGAATAGCCAGTGTGATGGACTGACAACTGTTGGCCAACTTGTAACACCCAGCTGAACTGGATCAGCATGGTACTGGGTGTAGAAGGCCCACGTGAGGGTTGTTGCCAATAGCATAAAAGGAGAACTGGAGGGGAAGAGTACGTGCTATTGCTTTCCTGGAGAAGCTTGTCACACTGGCTTTCCTTATATGAACTTGGCTGTTACCATCATTAGAGGACCTTGGGACCTCACTGTCATCGAGGATGGCTATGGTTCTTTTTGGCGGAGCTCTAGTTTTCACTTTGAGTGTTGTTTTCTGGCTGCAGTGCATATCCCTCAGCCTGCTGGCACAGATACTTCATTCTACTGGAGCAGACATTCTAGCTTCCATCACTGGCCTTCGGGCTTTCCCAGTGCAGATCCTTGATATGACTTGCATGAGATGCTGTCATGAGCTCTAGGCCTCCAGCCGGAGGCATGCAGGACATTGTGGTGAGATCCAGGCCCTCAGCTGGATTGCTTGGGTCCTCAGTGTATGAATGGATCTCCTGTACTCTTTTGCATTTTACTCTTTGTGTTAATATTATAAAATAATCTTATCAATTATGTATCCTGTATTAAATTGTTTTTCTTGCAAACCCTGACTACAGCAGAGATGTCAAACATTTCTTCAAGTATTTATTGGTCCTTTACATTTTTTCATTGAGAAGTGTTTATTCATTTCATTTGACTGTTTATTTTTAATTGGATCCTGAAATTTGAGGCAGGTGTCTAATTTTGAGTTCTTTAAATATTCTAGATATTAGTCCTTTGTCTGAGGAGTGTATGGCAAAAAAAAAAAAATTCCCATTCTGAAGGTTGTCTCTTACTCTTTTGGTAGTTTCATATGCTGTGCAGAAACTTTTCTGTTTCATGCAATGCCTTTTTTCTTTGTGGGACCAGGGTTCAAACTCACAACCTTGCACTTGCCAGGCAGGCACTTGTGCCATGGAGCTATTTCCCCAGCCCCTTGCAATGCCATTTTTAACCCATTCCATGCTCAACTCATGAGAACTTGTCCCTTTTATATTCGGAGTTTATCTGAACATTGCATCACTCTGTACATTTCCACTGTCATAGCTCTTGGCTAAGCCACCATCATCTTTTGTCTGGACTGTCACAAGAGCCTCCTAACTGGCCTGATTTCTACACTTACAATATAAATTATGTCATTCCCTTGTTTAAAATGTCTCACTTCAAATAAATGCTTGCCTATCTTTCTAACTAGAACCTCTCTTCTCTAAGCTCACCCTACTGCAAGTGTTTGGGCCTCGTTGCTGCCTACAGACTCCACCAGTGTGTTAGTGCCTTGGTATACTGCCTGAAATGGGGCCCCTCCATGGCTGGATTTTTGTCAGTCAGCTTTAACAACTCCTCCTCAGAGTTTTCACCAGCAGCAGAGTGTTTCTTTTCATTACTGTGTCTGTAGCAGCTAACCCATGGCCTGGTACCTAATAGAAGCTCAAAATAATTTTAAGCGTTTTTTTTCGAATTTTAGATTATTTATGTGTGAATAATCTTAACATTTGTAGATCTCTAAGTGAAGTTATTACCTGAACCTTCCCACCCTGTTTACTGAGGTTGGCAAATTCCAGTTTATCATTCAGCTGCACAGTATCTTTGGGAAACTTTTGCCAACACCTCTCACCATTCCCAACACAAAACAGTTTGAACTTCCTTTTACAAATTGTGAGTAAGAGACTTTTTAAAAGATTTTGTTAGCATTAATATGTTCAGTGAATGAAATATAAAAATGCTAAATTATCAAGTATTTTTAGAAATGTTATAAATAGAAGCATTTCTACCTATTCCACTGTTCAATACAGCATTATAATAAAGGTTGCAAAGAAGTATAAAACCCTGGGGCTGGGGAGACAGCTCTGTGGCACAAGTGCCTGCCTGGCAAGTGCAAGGTCATGAGTTCGAACCCCAGACCTGCAAAAAAAAAAGAAAGAAAGAATACTTTGGCCTCTTAGTCTGATTTTCAATCTGTATATATAATTAACTTGCTAAATTCTTATCAGATAAATAAATAACTCTGATGCCAGAAAAATAAAAAAAGGATGGAAAAAGGGGAAGAAGGGAAGTTAAATGTGTTATGTTCATGTACCAATCCCCAACAGTAAATGTACTCATTATGTATTGCAAACATGTAACACGTAAGAGTAAAAAAAAAAAAAAATTAATTTCCCTTGGGACCAAGCATAGCATCTTATTGGTTCCTTCATTAATTAATGAATGAATCAATAAAATGTTTACATATGTTAAAATAAAATAACGATGACTCCTTGTTTCCTGCCATGAGCCATCTATGTACTTTTATAGGAGTCAGTGTGCTTGAGGATGGGGTGCAGAATCAATAGCTCCTCATTGGCTATCTCAGGTTTAAGATGTCTGAGACACAGCAATGTGATTTTCAAGTAGGCAACTGGGTCATGTGTCTGAAACTCTGAAAGAGTCAAAGATGACAGTTATAAGGCTACTATAGCTCAGTGGATCTCAACTCTTTCTGTTAATAGAAATACTGTGGAAAGCTTTCAAGAGTAATCAGACTGGGGCTGGAGAGATAGCTCTGTGGCACAAGTGCCTGCCTGGCAAGTGCAAGGTCGTGAGTTCAAACCCCTGTCCTGCAAAAAAAAAAAAAAAAAAAAAAAAAGAGTAATGAGACTGAGTTCAATCTCCAGTTCAGAAAAAAAAAAAGATGGTTTAAAAGTAGTGAGAGTCCACCACTCTCACCCTTACAGTTTTTGATTGAATTAGTCTATTTTTGTTTGTTTATTTGTTTGTTTTTTGTGGTACCTGGGATTGAACTCAGGACTCTGAGCTTGCCAGCCAGGAGCTCATTCTACTGAGCTATCTCCCCAGCTGAGTTAGTCTGAAGTGGGCAAAATCTCCTTAAGTGATTCTATACATAGCCATTATTGCAAGACAGTGACAAACATATAAATAGATGAGTGCCCCAAAGAGAAGTACACTGAGAACCATAGGAATCAAACCTAAAAACAATTAATCAAAAGTGATATTCATAATCTCTTGGAGGGGTGATTAAAGATATATTTTCTAGGCTGGGGACATAGCTCCACGGCCTAAGTGCCTGCCTGGCAAGCACAAGGATCTGGGTTTGACCTCTAGTACTGCATGCCATGCCAGCCCCAGAACTCCTGGTGTGCTGTGCTGGTCACCAAACACAGGCATGGTGGCACATGCGTGTAATGCCAGCACTGGGGAGGTTAAAATAAGAAGGTCATTATGAGTGTAAGCTGCGTGGTGAGACCCTGTATCAAATAAAGAAAGAAAGAAAGAATTTTTTAAAAATTGAAAATAAAGAACCTAGGGCATTTACCTGGCAAGCGTAAGGTCCTGAATTCGATTCTTTGTATAC
>PVKN010010272.1:0-22832 GCA_004027915.1 Capromys pilorides
AGAGAGAGAGAGAGAAAGTTCTGGAAGGCAGCGGATAGCGGGGCGGGTGGTGGTGCTAAGAACTTTGGCCTCTCGCTCCGCGGTGTCTCCTCCCACTCCTGTCGCTTACTATGAGCACATCGCACCCGTTCTCCCCAACCAGCAGGATTTACTTCCTCCATACCGGAAATAACCTTTGATTTTCTGTCCAAGTTAAGACCCCACCCCCTCTTTAGCGGAGCCGGTGTTTCCTCTGATTCCAGTGAACCACTGATCTGTATTGAGCGCATATTTATATATAAGACTTGAGATTTTCAGACCTGGAGTCTGCCACGCCTGGCAGCTGATTTCCCTAAACCCTGACTCCTTTAAACAGGTAAACATGCATAGAGCATCCATGCAGTGCTAGACGCTCTTTTCAGTTTTTTTTTTTTTTCTTTTGGCAGGACAAGGATTCAAACTCATGACCTTGCACTTGCAGTGCAGGCACTTATGCCATGGAGCTATCTCCCTGGCCCCTTTGCAGCATGTGGTGCAGGGGATCAAACAGCAGTCCCTGAAGCTGCCTAAGCTTTCCTAAGCAGGCGCTTTCGACCACTGAACCATCTCATTAACTTCAAATCCACATTTTTTATATGAAGAAACTGAGGCACACAGGGTTCGGGACCCCACTCAAAGGCACACAGCAAGCAAAGCCCTGAGTTGGCATCCGTGTGTTTAACTGTGATACGAGCCTGTCCCTTGCTGATTTGAATACTCCTCCCTTCTCAGCCCCCGTATGGGATCATAAGAAGAGTAGATGTGTTGCAATGAAATAGATCCGGCCACTAATTAATTCCTGTCTGTACAGTTGTTAGCCATGTGACCTTAGGCAACAAGCAGGCATTTGCTGATCCCCAGCTTTCCCATCTATAACTTGGGATCAGGTCACCTACCTACTAAAGTACTGTATGAATTGAGACACAATATCAATATGATGTTCCTACTGCGGTATAGATAACATACAGGAAACTCAACTGTGACTCCATCCTCTTTCATGACATAGACAATGGAATAAGGAGATGAACGTTTCCAGGGAAGTTCTACCCAAAGGAAGGGTAGTAGTAACTACTTTGGCACTGGACACATTCAACCTGTCAAAGCCCTGCCATAGCCCAGTAAAATCAGCATCATCTCACCACCATGAAGGTGGAAAGATGGAAGTGTGTCGAGCCCGATACCTTGCCCAGGTCATCAGTACACTTGAAGAAAACATCCGTCCATGGAGTCCTTATGCCAAAGCCTTGACTCTTCTATTGTTTTCTTTCTGTTTAGATTCCTTGCCAAATTACTACCTAATAAATCTATACATTTCTCACAGGCTGAAATCTTATTTAATTGATTTGCTTGTGACCCCCATTCCCACTAGCAATATGAATGGCATACACACAGTATATTAAGATTTGAATGAATGAATGAACACCTCAATGATGCTATGCACACCAGCCTCCAATTTGACTTAGTCTCTTGGTAACCACAGGGCAGGGCTTGGAGCTGAGCACAAACCTCTGCTGCACCCACTAGAAAGGGTATGGCCTTTGCTCCTGATCTAAAAGGCCTACGTAGCAGGATCAGTGGCACAGGTGGGGGTATTCTCCTTGGCTCCACACGTAGCCTCCATTCCACCACTATTCCTGCTTCCCCTGAGTTCCTTTGCATGAGCTAGCTCACATTGGAGACTCCTCAGTCTCCTTCAGCACTGAAGTTTTAACATTCGGGGCCTCTGGCCTCCCACCTGAACAATGTGGCATGATCTCTCACAGAAAATCCCTTAGAAATGAAACCTGGTTTTGAGGTAGACAGCTGATCAGTCTGTGGAGACCAGTGCAGGAGCCTCAGGGGCACGGAAGGCACTGCTTCCTTCATGCAACATGAAGATGGTGCTTGGGTGCAGAAGGAGGGCTCGGGGCTGCTGAACTAGGTGGGTGGCCTTTGAGCTGAATCTTGAAAAGTATGTGAGAACCATGCAAGGAGAGATCGGACATGCTGGGCGTTGCAAGAAGGAACACCAGACACACATATGCAGGTGCCAGCCTGAGCCGCTGGAAGGGGAATTGAGTTTACTGAGCATCAACCGTGTGTCAGTTCCTGTGCAAGGAAATGTGCACTGCCCATGATGCTAGAAGGTGGCCATGACTGTGCACTTCGTACAGAGAGAGCCCGAGACCCACCTTCAGTGGTTCCACTGAAATAGCTCATCCATTCACGGAGGGCCAGCAACATTAGTTGATGCAAACACACCCTACAGCAACAAAATATTGAGGCTGGCCTACAGGGGGCCTTGTTCCCAGGTACACATTTCTTGGAGACAACTCTTGTTTATTTCTTTGTCCTTTTGTGTGACAATTTTGCAACTCAGTGCATGGAAAGGCCAGGAGCGACAGGCGAAAGCAGGAGAAATTTCACTTCCGGAGGAGTTATGGCACCTCGCTCTCTGCAGTCTTTAAAGTAGGGAGGGGAGGGCAACCTAGGAGAACTGTAGATTGTAAGATGAAATCTTACAAGGAGACACCGTAGGAATACCTGTCCCTAGCAGGCGACCGGACCTCCACCCTGCTGGGACGTCGTGCTCAGAGGCTCTCCTCCTTTGCTCTGCCTGGCACCTGATGCTGCTTGTTTCCGTGCTGCAGGGTGCCAAGCGGGCCTCCAGCTCTTTCCTTACATGACGGACCCTTGAGCGTGGCGCCAGTAAATGAGTGCGCAAGGCACGCATGCGCATGCGGGAGAAGGCCACAGAAGGCGGGAAGAGGCGCTGTCCTGGGCACAGATGCAGCAGCAAAGGAGCCTGCGGTGGAGAGAGGGGCGGCTGCTTCCCAGCGGGCTGCAGAGCATGCACAAGGGTCGAACAGCAGCCTTGGGACCAGGGAGGGCTCGGCACGGAAGCCCGAGGCCAGGCTCCTGCTTTGGCTCCTGTGGGAGACTCCGGCTGGGGGCAGGACCTTCTGTTCTGCAGCCCTTCCACACCCTGCCGTCTCACGCTTCTCACTGGATGGGCAGCCGAACTTCCGCTTGAACTCTTTCCACCACCTCCTATCCACAGGGAAGGCCACTCCCTTTCCTCTCCACTCCAAGCCTAAAACACTCCAAGGCCACAGAATAGCTTCTGGCCTGGATCCCACGGGCTTGACTTGCAGTATCGATTCTGGCAACTCTGATTACATTAGAATGATATGTATATTAGTTAGCAGTGAGTAACTCTTGGTTCATGTCCTTGGGACTCTGTCTCCTTTTCTATGAGGTGATGATTGCTTCTGTCTCCGGGGATCACACAGAGGTCTGGGATCCAGAAGTGGCAGGTGGGGTCAGGAAATACTTCACCATGAGTTCCTGGTGACAGGGGAGGGGCAGTTGGGAGACGGAGTTGATGCAGAGCCCAGGCCCTGCTGGTACAGATGCAGGAAGCAAACTCAGGCCTCTGTTCCGAACCTTCTTCCCTTTCTGGCATCTTGTCCGTTCCCTGGAAGAGCTGTGGGGGTGCAGGCTGGTAAATGCGAAGACTCTGAGGAAGGTGGCCCTGAAGAGGTGGCGTCACTGCTGTCATCGCTGTTTCTATGATCCAGCCGACTGTCATGCACTGGACCTGGCACCCACAGCTACAGACACCAGTGCCCAGAGCTTGTCTGGCAACTGCAGAACCTGATCAAAGGCCATGCCTGTCTTCAGGGCCTGTATTTATATAGTTCCTGAGCACTGGATCAAGGGTTCTTGAAGCTATTTATTACCATTCAGACATCTGTTAGAATCCAAGCAGCATCTTCCAGACACCCTGAGGACTCTTACCTTCTCTACAGGTTTAGTCTTCCTCCTCGTGGCTGGACATTCCATGGTGCTGGATCTCAACACTACACTGCCCTTGTCTCCGACAGAGGATTTTCCGTTCCTCCCAAGCAATCGTCTGGCTCAGCCAGCGCTGCTGCCCAACCCCTAACCCCAGGTCTGGAAGCAGGTATGGAGGAAGCTGAGTAGGGTTCGTCTGCGTCCAGACAACCTCCTGTAGTGTAGTTGCATAATAGTCTCCTAGTCCCTCAGTTGCTCTTGACATTACACAATGCCACACCATGCATAAGCGCACTCATCTCATGGGCAATAATGTGACCAAATTTTTATAGAAACAGTAGCTATGATGAGTGGGCACTCAGTCACTGTTCTAAACTCTAGCAAATTTTCTCTGTAATTCCTAGGAGTTACGTATTATCAACAGCCCCACCTACAAATGGGAAAACTGAGGCAAGAGGGGTTAGGTAACTTCTCCCAAAACACAGCATTTCCGCACATCTGTTGGGCTTTGTCTTTACTCCCGTCCTTAAGACAGTCATTCTCATTGCTTTTAGCACAAAACAAAATTCCAGTCCCTTGGTGGGGCTTACGAAGCTCTGCATAATGTTTCTCCCTGGGACTTGGGCCATAACATTCCAAGGCTTCGAACACTGCTTGACCATTCCTCTTCCTCCTCTGTTACCCCAGGACTGGTTACTCACTGTGGAGAGACTCCAGAAGCTTAGTCGAACTTTTCCTGGGAATTTTCCCAGGGGATTCTACCCTGCCAGGAAGAACACTCCTGGCCATGGATTTGTGCCTAGTTCCTTCTGAGTCCCACTGGGCAGCAAGTTTTGTGGGATGACATCTGTATGTATTCAGTCTCCCATTTACTCCTAATTTCTAGTAAAGTGACTGCCTTATGGGTATTTTTCAGATAGCTAGATGAATTGATCCCTTGCTGATTTCCCATCTTGACCTGTCCTTGCATTCTGAAGTTTCACCTCACTGGGACCATGTGACATAATCCCATTCATTTGATCTATATGTGGATTAGAAACCAGGAATCCTATTCACCAATCCTAGGGCTATAAACAGGTTATGAATGAATAAATGCTTATAAATGAATCAGAGTGTGAGATTCCAACAAATCATTTATGATGTTTGAGTATAAACACCTCAGCTCACAGATATAAGACCTGAGACATAAATTTGTCGAATGGAGTAAAGTGCTTATAACTTGGATAGAAAGAAAGAGGGCAGGCAGAGACAGACACAGACCAAGAGACAGAGAGAGTCACACATTTTATTGTGCACATTTTAAGTGTCCCTAATTAGTTTTACGGCTTGGTCTAATTTCTTCAATTTCATTGAATCTCAATATTCACATCCACAAACATGAATTTGTGTGAAGTAACTATTGACTACCAGGGAATTTACTGATGAGAGCATTAATTAGGAGGCTACTTGGAAAGCAGCTGAAACTAGCAATGAATCCGGTTCATCTTAGTCCTGCTGTCAACCTGACAAGGCTCAGAACCCTGCTCTGGTCTGCATGAACAGGGCACCCTGTGCAAGTTACACTTTGTACCTCTGTTCTTTCTTCTGATGAGAATTATAGTAATTGCACTATTTTATGATTATTATAAGAACGCAGGCTTATTTATTGGAAGGACAGACACAAGAAAAATGCTGAAGAGCAGAGCCAATTTTGTCTTCACTCAGAATAAGGAAGGGGTTTACAGACTACTTCAGTCATAGGCCTGGACATTTGGACTCTCAGATGACTGACCTTTCATGAAATGACCTTGCCATGAAATGCTGCAGCCACTGGGGGAGCAGAGTCTTGGAGCCACACCTTTTTTCTATGAGACATTCTTTGTTTATGGACCCAAAAGGCAAGAAGTGAGGAGGAGTGGCATATCTCTTAGAGACAGACCTTGAAGGAGTCACAGCACATGGCCAGCAGCGAGGACAGCGGTGTGTTATTTGGTTTGTGGCTGCTATTCTCCTGTTGATTCTAGTGCACTGTGACTGGAGAGGTTCACAGAGAAATCCCTCTGGGAGATTGGCCATGTGGAGTGAGTGGTGGGGAGGGAGGACTCGTGCTGTTAAGCTTCTTCCTGTGAAAGGCTCAGCTGGATGCCTCCATCAGACACAGAGACACCAGGGGTCGTAAGTGCCTAACAGCTCTCCCAGAATTCTTTGCTTCCTTGGGAACCTGTTCAGGTTTCCATCTCATCACACTGTGATTCACTCCTCTAATATTTATGGAGCAGCTACTCTCTGGGTCACCATCACAACACACAAGGGAAGGAAGGTTATTGCTTTCATGGAACTGACCACTTGCAGAGAGACCATTGCAAAGCAGGTTGGGAAAGAAAGCTTCAGCTTCCAGTGGAGCTCCAGGGAGTGGGCTGAGGTGTGGGGACTCAGCCTGGGGAACTCAGCTTAGAAAGGCCTCCTGCAGGAGGCAGAGTGAAGTAGAATGCAGTGCCATGAGCCTGAGGAGGCACAGGAGCCTCTGTGTCAAACGTAGCAGGCTTAGGTCCTCCAGCCATGGATGGAGAAGGCAAAGGAGGCCAGGGTATGACAATGCTGAGGCATGACTGAAAGGAAGGCTTATGTAGGACATTCAGATGTGTAGAAATCACAGCATGGATTAGTCACAGCCGACTTCCACTGTCAATGGCATCTAGAAATGTGTCCTTGGCCCCTGACACACGTTCAATTCAGACACACTAAGCAGTTATCAAGCAAAAGCAGGCATTTCATAGAGACAGAACCACGTCAGGCAGCCGACAGGGATTTTACATTTGTCGAAAGTGAAAAAAGGAGATAGTAAATCTGGAGACAAGAGCGTGGCAACAAACCCTGAACTAGCAGGAAGATGTGGGGCTGTTGGTTGGTTCATTGGTTAGTTAGAGGTCAGGCAGACATGGGTCCCCAGAAGGGCCATGTATGGCCCCAGAAGGGCCAACCTTTTGGATCTCAGGGTGCTAGAGGGCAAGTCATGCCTAGGAAGTATTGTTTTGTGAGACTCTAGTTGTCAGGTTTAGGGAATAAAAAATACAGGACACTCAATTAAATTCAACTTTCAAATATGCACTATTTTCATACAAGTACATCCAAATTTTGTATAGGACATACTTATACTGAAGTATTTTGTTTTTTCAAAATATAGACTTAGCTAAATATCTTGTATTTTATCTGACAACTTTCCTTAGGTTCAAATCTTAGTTTTTCCAATTCTTTATGATATCACCTGTACATTATTAGTTCAGAGATGGGCGGGAACCATCTTACAACAATCAAGACAAACACAATATGTTTAAATAATTATGCTATAGATTAAAATATTGGGACTAGCTTAAAATAGCATACCTTTCAGACTCATCTCCAGTATCTCTGCCCCTTGAGGTCTTCTAGGTCTCCCCCTGTTTGGAGTGGCATCTCCCTTCTCCATAACCAGAATTCACAGAGCACATCTAGTTTAGGACTTAGAGATATTGTCTAATTCCTCTCAATTTTCTTTATTAGTTTCCCATGGCTAATCATGTCTTCATCCACTCTAGACCCTACTCTGTGTCAGATCCTTGGAATATCGTATCCAATTCTCAACTACATGTCTCACCTTCAGCCACAGAGTGCTGAGCTCACAGACAGAGGAATCGCCTGTCTAATGCCTTTAGTTCATACTCTGGTGGAAGCAGACATCCAGAAGGACTAAGTAATTCCTATAAGACCATCCAACAGGTTCATCTCTACATGGACATAAGCATCTCTTATGCCCCCGGCAGCCCAAGAGGTAAATAGACAAAATGAAACAGTGAATGAATAAAAAAGATAATTTCCAAGAGTGAATTTTTTTGGGGGAAAAAGTGCAATAGACAGAGGGGATAGAGAATTAGAGATGTTCTGTGTCACAGAGATTGATCAGAGAAACTGCTGGGAAGGCAGTCAGGCAGCACAACATCCTGAGGAAGTGGAGACAGATGATCACAGAAATCTAAGGGAAAAGATGCGAAGATTTAGGCACAAATAAAACTGCAGCATGTGAGGAGCAGAAGTAATACATTCAGTGTGAATGCAGGAGACTATAAAGGGTTGGGATTTGACACTGACATGGGATGAAAGCATTTAAAGTCAGGGGAACCTGTGCTATGATTTTCACTTTACAAGTGATTAGAGAAGCAAGAACAGAAAGAATGTCATCATTCATAGAATGAGCAGCGGACTTCTGCCCCCGTGCCCTCCATCCACTTCTGCCAGCTTTCCTGGGCTGCTTTCTGCTGTCCCTGTTAGTTTGACCTTCATCCTAAGATATCAGCCTAGCAGGCTCTGTGCTGTGCAGACTGCATCTTACTTCAGACAAACCCTGGGGATGAGCAGGAGAGAGGGTGACTTGCAGGGTCTAGAGCAGGACTAACAGAACAATACACGCAGAGTGATGGGGGGAAGCTTGCGGTTCTACTTGGTGGACACCAGGGCCCGGAAAGGCCTTAAAGTAAGACAAAGGGGGTTACCAGCCAAAAGATGTGTCGGAATGGAAAAACAAAAGAGAAAATCAAAAGCCTGGGTAGCCAAAGAGTAGAAGGACGGTGGGAGTGTGCCGCAGCATCACCTGCGCCTGCCTACAGCAGCTTCTTCAGCCTGCGCAGTAGCTGAGCAGGAGCGAGTCCCCCACCTGCCCGTTGCCTGGGCGGCACGGAGGTTCTGCGAAGCACAGCTGGCTGTTCAGGTCCTGCAGACAGCAAGAGCCCAGGGCAGACTTCGAGCGCCCGCCCGTGTGCCGCACTACGTGCCTGTGCCAGCAAGGGGTTGCGATGTCGAAAGAAGCGTAAGCTTGCTGAGGCACGCGTCCTCTTCACGGGATGCGTGAGCCCAGGACGCTGTCCCCATGGCTGCTGCTTTTGGGATAGTGAGGCAGAGGATGTAGGGAGGAGAGATTCAGCTTCCGGGCTTCCCCAGAGCTGTAGCTACGCTTAGCCGATGCTGTGGGGATCCTGGGCCTCGCCAGCTCGCTGTAGCCTGCGCTTCTGGGGAGCTTATTAGCCAATTTCAATTTTTCTAAAGAGTCTAGCTTATCATAAATAATCCTTACCTAATCTTTTCTGACAGGAATGATAACAACTAAGACCTTTCCGGCGGTAAGTGACAGAGCTCAATTCAAAAAAGGAAAATAAGAATCTTATTGGCTTATGAAAGAAAATCTCCAGGCAATTGGCCTGGCCTCCTGTGCAGCAGGGTCCTCTTGTGTACTGGTGAACTCGGGGTGCACAAACTTCCCTCCCTACAGGTGAATTCCACGGCCCCAGTTCTACCCCAATGTGCATATTTTTTTTAAGGAAGTACAGGTCTACTCTGACTCTAGGTTTATATTTGTCCTCTGCAAATCCAGAAAATAAAAGTAATATCTTTCCCTCAAAATTACTAACCAGCTTTGGAATGTCTTTGATCTGCATGGCTTGTGTGATTCACCCTGATAATACAATCTGTTTGCTCAGGGGTAGAGTGGAATTTCCTGATTGGCCAAATGTGGCCCAGACACCCATAGCTGGATTACAAGCTCATATCTGGGTTAAAAACTGATTCACAGGGCAGCAGCCTCCACCTAAAGCTGAGGTATGAGGAAGGACAGGACAGACTTGAGGACACTGGATCCGTGGTCATAGAGGAGGGGCTGGCCTGAGGAAAATCATGTGCTAGTGTTGAAAAAAGGGGAGCCTTTCTGGAAAGAAACACAAGAGTGAGGTGGTGGTTCCCAAGTAGTCATGCCACGGAAGTCAATACCAGTCTTTCCTGGATCTCGGCGTCGGCGTCATCTGTCATCAAAGAGCTTGCTGTAAATGGAGAATATCACTGAACCGGAATCTGCATTTAATCGAGGTGCTTCTGAGAGCTGTGTGGACACTGGAGTTTGGGAACCTCTAAACCAAGCTCTGTGAAGCGCTACTTTGTCAACAAATAAGTATTCCCTGGGCTGAAGATTAAATTTCAGGTTGGGAATAGAATGAATTTGATACCAGAATCCAGGTTGCTGTAAAGTTCTGCAATTCCATGCTGGTCACATTTTGTTCCATGCTAGTCTTAGCTCTGGCAATCCATCAGAACTGCAAGAGATGCAGGATCAAAAAATTGAGATTTTTATTAGTTACTAACACCTTAGCATTCTGGATATTTCTAGTATCCAAGCAGATGATAATTTGGAGATCAAAAATATTACTAAATGTCTTACTTTTCTCTCTTTCCTGGGATGAAATACCCAACACCTAAAATTAAGGAAGAAAATATTTATTTAACTCATAGTTTGTGGAGGTTTCAGTCCATTGTCAGGTGGCTCCAAGGCAGAGTGGCACATGACAGAGGGCAGCAGCTCTTGGCAGTGGGAAAACATCCAGAACAAAAGGGAGGAGAAGGATCAACATTGGCCACAGAGAAGAGTCTGTCTTGCTTAGATTGTATTCAGCCTCTAACCCTGGCTGAAGGTAGGACTCACATCCATAATCTCAGCACTGGATCATGAATTAATCATGAACTTCAGAAGTCCACCCCACAACTACATGAGGCTGTGGGAGGACAACCAGACACTAACCATGACAGCAAGGAATTTCTGCAGCTTGCAAAGAAGAAAGACTCATTCAGAGATAATGCTAGGAACAAAATTGAGGTTGCTCAAATGAGAAGCTAGTGAGACCTATGTGGGTGGCCTTACACTATAAGTGTGAAGAAGCCCCAAAGTCAGGGAGAATTCTGTATCATACATGAAGAGCTGGGCTGGATGTTCTGGCTTTGAGGAAAACTTCCACAGAGTTTCAGGAAAGAGGAAAGAGTTAGGATCTGTGTACGAACCAGGTACCAGCCCTGGAGGAAACAAAGTACAAATTATGCCTCAAGTATGTAGGATTGGACCCTGGAAAGCCAAGAAGAAAAAGCTGTGAAAAATTAAAGCCTACCTCTCTTCTCACTCTGTTAATTGCTCTTCAGAATATAAAGGAAATTAAATAACAACTGCTTCAATTAAATAATAGCAGCTACCACTTCCTGTGGTAATGAGGGAGATAGATCTCATGTAATTAATCCTGAGCCCCCAGAAGCTACTCTCAGCCCTTGGAAATCGCTCTCAGCCATTCTCATTTCAGGGAAACGTGGAGGATTTCTAGTTGCCTTTTATGTTCAATGTGTTATTAATATCCAAAATACCTCTGTGTAAAACATTAATTGCCTGACTGCTAACCCACACTTGAATGGGAACACTTGGTCTGTTGAAGTGAAATCCATCATCCTGCTTTGCTGGGGAACTGACCTAGCAGGCGGAGCTTTAATGGAATCCTTGATGAGTCTGATGCGCACTCTTTATTCAAGACAGAAGATTTGTCAATACCACTATCACCCTCCAGAAGAAAAGCACATTATAAAACAGAACACAGACAAAAGCAAGGCTCTGCCCTACTTGTTGGTGTGACTTGTTTGTAAGAAAGCATTGAGGAGAATATTCAAGAGATAATGGCTTTGGTCGCACTCGCCTTCCAATGGATAGGGAACATTGCTAATAGTCATCCCAGTGTTGGTGTAGGAATTAGAGAAGACAGAGACAGGAACAGCCAGGGTGCTTACTCCTTGCCTGTCTGGCTAAAAAGCTGTGTGTTCCTGGGGGTTCAGGGGACTTTTCTAGATCAGCTGATGGAGGCCTTGTGAAGCAGCATCTCTAAGCTCAGGACCTGCGAACTTTGCACTCAAGCCCTCAGCTTCCACTGGAGTTTTCTGCTCCTCTGTGTGAGCATCCAATGTGTTTCCAGTTCAACCTCATTAACACCCGAGGGGCCAGACAGTGAGCAGATGGCACGTGCTAACCAAACACTTGGCAAGCTGGGATGCCAATGATGGGAATGATGGGAATACATTTTTAATGAAGGAATGCATTTTACAAAGTTAGAGGCAAATTCCAGGAAAACCAACAAAGGACAAGGCGATGCACAGAGCTAGAAGACTGGGAGTGCATCCGCCAGAGGTCTGGAAGGGTAATGGAGCAGAAGGGACTCAGCCCGGGGAGGGGTATGAGGAAACAACCAACAGCAGGGGTGACTTCAGTCCTTGAGGGCCACCCAGGAAGAAGCCAGGATGCTTAGGGTTCCGCCTTGGTGTCTGGTGTTCTGAAAGTTACTGTTGAAGGAAATCAACCAGAGCACCAAGGGCAAAGGATATCTGATCATATTATTGCCACACTCCCAAGCTTCAGGGTCTGATGGACAAGGGAGCTGGGCTGCCATATCCACCTGTGGATTGAACTCATCACACACTGAATTTGTTTTTAAATTATGACTGTACTGAACATGGATAGATATTTTGCTTTGTGATTGTTTCCTGCATACTATATACCAATGAATATAGGCATACCAGTGAATTCCAAGCATTTGTATTGTACTAGGTATCCAAAGAAATATGAAGACCAGCTAATGTATACTGCAGATGTGCATAGATTCTATATAAATAATTTGTATTTTGGTGAAACTTAAGCATCTGTGAATTTTGGCATTGAGGAGGTCCTGGAACCAGGTCCCTATGGCTATGGGAAGATGACTGTATATTAATTAGAGCTGATTAAGTTTTAATCTCAAATTTACCTAACCTTAAGCAGAATTCTGGATTTTAGTCCACCTTGTTCCAGGCCTTTACCAGCCTCAGTTCTCCCCTCAGTTTCTCAGAAATCACAAACCTCACTCCCGAGAGCTGACACCTACCCCTCCTTCTTCTCCTTCCTTCCAGCTTGCAGTCACACCAAGTCCTGTAGACCAATTTTCAAAACACATTGTTTCCCAAATGCCTGCTTCTTCCACTCTTGACCAAGCCACTTTTCTCTCTTTTGTGGGTTACCCCAGTGCTATTGAAGAGGGTCTGTTCCTTTCTCTTTTAAGACGTTTTGCTAATGCTTAGAACAGAAGTTAAATATCTTCCTGGACTGCACACAGATCTGTCTCCTGTGGTCCCTGCTGACCTGGGCAATCATTGTTTCTAATGTCTCCGTGTCTTAGCCTCTCCCTTGTAGCTATAGGGCTCTTGTCTTCTCTTTTCAATAGGCAAAATTTATCCTTACACTACAGTCTTTGAAAAAGCTATTTATTTTGCCTGAAAACTACTTTCTGGATTTTGTCAACTGATTAGAACACAGTTTTTTTTTTTTTTTTAATTTTATTTATTTATTTATTTGTTTGCTTTTTTTGTTTGTTTCTTTCTTTATGTATTTTGTGGCTGGCTCAGCCTACCCTGGTGGTGGGGCTGGTGCAGCATGTGGTGCCAGGGATCAAACCGCAGTCGCTGCAATTGCCTGAGCTTTCCTAAGCAGGCACTTTAAACCACTGAACCATCTTGCCGACCCTAGAACACAATTTTACTAAAACATTGATGTTTATTTTGAATGCACCAGCCCTCGTCTTCCTTTCAATTTCCGGATATCACATTAAACTTTGCCTTTTCAGAGGTACCTTTTGCATCACCCAAAGTTACCATCCAATCCTACTTGTCAGCCTTTTTAGTTTCCTATGATATCTTCACTCATTTGCTTATTTGCTTGTCACAGTATGATGCAAAGTTCAGGAGAGCAATCACCCTGTTCCTCTTGTTTGTCTGGAAAGAAAGGACTCACAAAGATCATTCTAACTGAATATTTTGGTTCAGTTCATATTAGGTTTCTTACTCCAGAATGTAAAGTAAAAAGTGATATAAGAAGCATCTTGATTTTCTGAATGAATTTTAAATGAATCTAAATCTGGGCTCTAGCACTGACATAACTTTTAGAGTCTAAGAAAGAAAATACCATTTTCTTCTCTTTCCATCTTCATCTACTAAACAGTAATCATCATACTACATATCATAAAATATAACATCAACTTAGAAAATGCATAGCCAACTGCGTAGCAAAGAGGCTATACTCTACCAATATGAGTTGCAATTTAATTTGAAATAAAATTATTGCTGCTATCTAGGTAAGAGAATTAAGATTAAAAAGAAAAACTAAAGGCATCCTGGCCATTTCAAGTTACTCAACAAATATATTCCGTTCAAAATTATAAAGACCTCATTTGGGCTGGAGAGATAGCTCAGCAGTCTAAAGCACATGCTTAGACAAGCACATAGGGAACACTCTTTGATCTCTGGCACCACATGTCATGCCAGCCACACCCCTAGGTTTGGTTAAGCTGGAAACACACACACACACACACACACACACACACACACACACACACACACACACTATAATCTCACTTACTACTACAAAACCAAAGAATCAGGCACATAATATAGACACTTACTTGTTGCAGAAGAATGAATGAATGAGTAAATGATCCATAGTGCAATAGGTTGGAAAGGAATACAACTAGAGCCAAATTGACTTGTTCACTCAAAACAGCATCCTTGAATACTAGATGCTATGCTATAGGTAATGAGACAACCTCCATGAACAAGACAAACAGGGCCTTAAGAAATTTATATTAAGACAAGTATATACAGTACTGGGTGTTGAACTTGAGGACTTTGCACTTGCCAGGCAAGTGTTTATTCTACTGAGCTGTAAGTCAAATACTTGAGACAAGAAAATAGTGTTTTCTGGAGGTTTGGGATTTAAATAGACTTTTCATAAAATGTCTCCTTGAGAAGGTGATATTTAAGAAAGGACATATTATTGCATCCAGATGCCTGCTAAAGCCTCATTTGCTGATAGGTGGCACTTTTGGGAAGCATGTAGGTCATGAGTATGTGATACAGGGGGTGGGGGATGTGGTCACTATACTGAGTTAGCATAGTGCTGGATACAAATGGTAGAAGTCCCATCCTGGGTTGGGTGACACCAACCAATAGATTGTAGCCTGGATGGAACAGAAAAGGGAAAAGGAAGGTGGGCTGCTGCTTGCTGCTTGGTTGATGCTTGCTGCCTACATACCATGGACTGTTTCTCCTCTGAGATTGTTCTCTGCTGTGCTGCCTCGCCTTGCACCCTGCCTGCCATAGAATGAAGCCTCTACAAGCTGAGATCTGAAATAAACCTTTCATCCTTTAACTTGTGAGTGTTGGATATTTTATCTCAGGAAGGAAAAAAGCAGCTAAGATGCGACATGTAAGAAGTAAGAGAGTAAGCTGGACACAGTTGCCACGGCAAACAAAGCCCACCCACAGGGCCCATGGTGAGAGGAAGTGTGCTTGGTGTCCAAGGGCAGACAGAGACCAGCTCTGGGGGCAGGGCGATGGGAAGGCAGTGCTTGAGCCTGAGGCAGAGAGGTCATGGTGGCCTGAGAATGCTGGGATTGCAGGGACCATGATAAGGATGCTGGATTCTGCTGCAGGGGAGAAATGCATCATGCCGTGACTGGATCTGAGTGACATTAGTAGAGCACTCATTTGCTGGCTGCCACTGGCTGAAAGGAAAAAATGAGGAAGAACAGACTCTGACTGGGATGACATGGACCAGATGAGAAGAAAGGCCACAGTGAAAACGTGATCGGCTTTGGAATCTGCTAGAAAATATGAGATATGAGTAAAAGAGAAACACAATAAGGTAAAAATGCAAATTTGGTTTTATGACCATTTTCATACTATCTTTTTTTCATTTTGTCTCTTCTAAAACATTGGTAGCTCACCTTGCCAATAGCAAATCAGAATGGCCAATCCAAACTCTGGCATGTCTGGGCAGGACAGCAATATTCCTCACTATCTGTCTTTTGTGACATTTTCTCTATGACATGTCAATATGAGAAAAAAAAAAAAAAAGTCAAGGGCCATCCGCATAGCTTAGTGGATTAAAGTACCTGCAAGCAGGCTCAGGAGTCCAAGGGTTCAATTCCCAGGCCTGCTGTGACGGCCCTGCCACCAACGTGCTCTGAGATGGCAATTGAAACTGGGTGTGGTGGCATGCGCCTATAATTCCAGCTCTTGGGAGGCTGTAAACAGATGGATCACTATGACCCCGATCTAGGGTCTACACCCTGTAAACGCTTCTCTAAATGATACAGAAAAAAAAGAAAGAAAAAGATCAACTAACTTTATTTAAAACAGTGAAATGAGATATGTGCTATGAGACCAAGCAGACCTGCTAATATATTGCTGTATATTGTGACTGTTCAAGATTCTAGCATTGGTGGGGTATTCTGGGCTGAATTACGTTCCCTACAAATTTACAAATTGAATCCCTAACTCTCAGTTTCTCTGAATAAGGCTATATTCAGATCTAGGGCTTCTGAAGAGATGACTGAGGGAAGAGACCAGATGGCTGGGACTTTAGTCCAGTGTGACTGGGGTCTTTATAGGAAAAAGTGACCGAAGCCCAACACAGTGGGGAGGCCACCTACGAGTGAAAACAAATGACCACCAAAGAACTTCCTCACTCCATGATCGCAGACATCTAGCCTCCATAACAGTGAGGAAAGACACTTCAGGGGTTTGTTCTCAAACTTCGCAGTCTTCAGGGCTTCACTGTGGTAGCACAGAGAGAAAAGTACGGGGCACTTGTTCCCTGCACAGGACTGGCCAAGGAGGGCAGTGCTGTGCCTTGGTTCTGATCAGCAACTGGAAGGACACTCGGGAAACGGAGGGACAGGAAGCAGGAGGCTGGTGACCGGCAGACCCTTGACAAGTCGCAGAAGTGACTTTCCAGTCACTCAAGTTACAGACCCACCAATGAGTAGCTACTGTCCTGGTAATATTTAGAATATATAAAGAATATGTAAGAATAATGGACAATTAAGAAGCAACTGAGCTACATAGTGGACAGATAAACTCAGCAGACACCATTCAGAGGCGTGTGCACAAGCGGCCAGGATGTGCACTGAAAAGGCTTCACATCCTTTGCCATTAGGGAAATGCCTATCAACACAACTCTGAGATTCCTTTTTCTCTCAGTCAGAATGGTTTTATAAAAATCAACAAACTCTGGCTGCTGTATGAGGAAAAAGGAACCCTTCTAAATGTGAGCAAAAATGTCAGCCAGCACAGACTGAAAATCGGTATGGACATTCCATAGGAACTAAAAATAGAAATTGCCTTTGTATCATTTTTTTTTGTTTGTTTTTGTGGTATTGGGGTTTGAACTCACAACTTTGCACTTGCCAGGTAGGCACTTGTGCCGCAGAGCTATTTCCCCAGCCCCTAGAAATTGCCTTTGACTCATGACTCAGCTACAGCTTCCCTGGGTAGATTCCCATAAGGGTGGAGGGCATCATGATACAGTGATACGGACAGGAGCTGTGCAGCTGCATAACCCCAGAGCTAGGCTCTGGGAACTGGTTGGACAGCAGTCCCTGGACCCATGGCTGCATCAATAATGATAGTGTGATAAGAATACAAAATGAAATTTTATTCAGACTTAAAGAGAATGAACTATTGCCACTTCTGGGAGACTGGATGAATTTTGACATCATCAGGTTATGTGAGATAAACCAGATGCAGAATGTTAAGTATCACGTGACTTCTGCTAAGCAGATAACATAAAAGATAAATAAAGAACAGAATAGGGAATAGATGGTAGGAAGCAGGGAGACAGAAATGTTGGAGGTGGGAAAGCAGACCAGGAGGAAAGGAGGGAACAGTCCAAGTTCTTTTTCTTGTTTCTGAGACAAAATACCAGATGGCCAAATGTAAATGAAAAATGGTTTATTTAGCTCACAGTTTGCAAAGGTTTCAGTCCATAACTGGCCATTTCCAGAGGACAGTGGCTTTGCTGAATAGAACAGTTCACAGTACCCACAGAGTAACAAAAGCAACAGAAGGGAGAAAAAAGACTTTCTGTCACTTTATCTTCATGCAAGCTATCTACCCTAGGGCCACTGTGGTGCTCCCACCCTTAAAGCCAATGAGTGCAGGAACAATTCCCAGGCCTGCCATGCAGGCCTCACCCCTGGGAGGTGTGCTGAGATGGCATTTGAGACTAGGCACCGCGGTGCACACCTGTAATTCCAGCTCCTGAGAGGCTATAAACAGGCGGATCATTATGAGTCCGATTTAGCATTGAGACCCTGAACACCCTATAGACCCTTCCCTAAAAATTATGGGGGGGGCAGGAACAACGAGAACAATGCCAAACCAATCAATGGACTAATTTACTAACTACACACACTTAATGCCAGCATCACACTGTCTAGATCCAGCCACTTCTGAAAGAGTCCCTTGGCTGCATGCATCTGTGTATGTGTGTGTGTGTGTAGGGGGGTGGCATCTAGACATAAATCATACCAGCAACCAAGAAACTGGCATGTCTTTGGCCTCAGGGTGATGCTTTGCCCAGTCAATGGCCTTGTCTTTTGACAATTTCTTTTGATGGGCCAGTTGGCAAAGTTGTGGAAAGTTGTGTATGCTATATGTGCTGGAGGTGCTCACACCATCAAGGACTACAATCTAGTCCTCGAGGACTAGTATCTAGTCCTCGAAAGAATTCATGGGCCAACTTATAAAAGGGTACACTGATATGGATGCTA
Organism: Capromys pilorides; assembly: GCA_004027915.1. Lineage (NCBI taxonomy): Eukaryota > Metazoa > Chordata > Mammalia > Rodentia > Capromyidae > Capromys > Capromys pilorides. Next base: position 18,237 of record PVKN010010272.1, read on the forward strand.
CTTGAAAAAAAAAGTATAGAAGAGTTTACTGCCTTCCAACACAGTTGATTCACTATTTGTTAAAGGTTTCCTGTGGTTTGCCATGAGATGGACTTAAACACTTTCTGATATGTTTTTAGAAATGCAGCATTGGCTGCAGAGATAATTAATTTCTTCTCAATAGACTTGTCCTCAGCACCCAATGAAGCATTATGAAGAAGAGATTTTCTTCTTGTATCAGGTCATTCAGATGCTATCAGTAACTACCAGCCTAATCCCTAACTGGGTCAGAAGGCAGTCATGAAAGGAGAACTAGTCAGAATTTCTAGGGAAGATTTGGCATTAAACACTGCAGGCACTAAACTACTTTTTGAAAACTGCTTTCATTGAAACATGTTTGTCGTACCTTCCTGGACTCGTGGGTGTAAACTTTGCATTTCCTCCATGGTGTGAGAAATTGAAAGTGTAAATAAGGAGCAAAAAGTACAAAATATATTGCGAAATGGTATGAAATTGTTCAAAATGGCAGAAGAAGTAGGGTAAGGCAAGGGGGAAATAAAGAAGGGAAAATGGGAAAAGAATGATTACAAAAGGATAAAATGGAAACGAAGCTTTGTAATAGGGAGGAGAAGATGTGTTGAAGGGAGGAGAGATGATTGAGAGGAAAAACTGAATGAAAAATATCGTGTATCACTACAAATTCCTTATGAAGACTTTGATCATCATGTATATCTAAAATGGACCAATAAAGTTAATTCAAAAAGAAAAAAGATACCTGATGCCCAAAATTAAGGAAAGAAAGGTTTATTTGGCTCACCCTTGGTGCAGGTTTCAGTCCATACTCAGTGGCTCCAAGGCAGAGTGGAACACGGCAGAGGGCAGCAGTTTATGAGTGGAAAGCAGCAAGAACGGAAGGGAGGAGCAGCGGGCAGCAAGGCTCTTTTCCTCTGCTCTGCCGAATTCTGGCTGCCCGCTGCCCAGGGCAGGTGTGGCGTTGCACCCATAATCCCAGCACTGGATCATGAATTAATCACAAGTTCTACAAGTCCACCCCATGTCTGTCTGAGGCTTTTTGGGCAGAACTAGACACCATCCATAACAGGAACATACCCTTGGGTAGGGGCTGATAGACATCCTTCAATTTAAAGAACAAGAAGACATGTACATATGTCTTAAGGGCTACAGGGACATGAAGGTAGTAGAGACAATACAACATCAGAAGATATTCCATAGTGATGTGAAGACAAATCGTATGATTTTTCATACAGACATTCATTCTACCAAATGTCAGAAAGTAAGGGTAATATTAAGTTTCCATCTCTCATCATCATATTCAGTCCTGGGACCTCACCCTGTCTCAACGTGGGGGCTTTCTGTAGTCAATTTCTTTTTGCCTGTTTTCCTCCTGCTTATCATTCAAAGTTCAAAACAAAACTCTGAGCCAGAAAGGGTAAATAAAACATAGAGATTTCCATGTCCTCGCTCTACAAGCTGTGGTAGATTCATAGAAAGAAAAATAAACTTCAAATAAAAAAGAGGTAAAATGCACTTAGCAGGTGGGGGAGATACCATGTTCATGAAGGTGGTTTTCCCAGGGCAAGGCCTATCCATGGTAGTCTGGACATGCCAACTCCTGCGATTCCATCAAATATGGGCAACTGGATGGCATCATTTGAGGTAGTGGGTGACTGTCTTCTTGCTTTCCCAGTGGACACACATGTTGTGTTAAGAATAAAAATAGCATCAGAGTTTTCCAAATCAATGCGAAAACCAGTAGCTCAAAGTCTGAATTTGATACCAGGTAACCTATCATTTAAGTGTGGTGATTGAAGACATTGCAAAGGTCAAGAACAACCCTAAAAGATTTTCTTTTATGAATTCACTGGAGAAAGCAAACCTAAAAAGAATTCAAGTGTTCTAGAAATGAACCCCAAGGATGAGAACCTAAGAAGACCAAGAGATGGCTCAGATCACAGTCTACACTGCCTCTCAGGGACAGTAGAGCAGGCTGGCCAGGGCAGATACGGTTTCACAGGGAGATATCTCATGAGAAACAAAAGACAAGCAAATAACAATCAGAAGACTATTTACAGCTGAAATTATTTCACTTGACAGCTATCTGGTTGGACTGTGCTCTGAGAAATTTCACAGTCTGCCACAATGTTTGATGTTGAATTAATAACTCCCCCCCAAAATAAAATCGCATGAAAAGCCAAATTAATGTTAAGTTCCAGGAAAAAAATGAGCTTTAAAATAGGAAACGTAACCAAAGCATCACATAGACCAACTATTGACATAACTTGCAAAAGTAAAGTAAGTTTGAATATTTATCTACAGTAACTTCCAAAACAATATTACTTGGATGATGATAGCAGAGGTAGTGGAACTCAATGCACCTGCCAGGGAAATGCAAGGTCCTGAGTTCAATTCTTGATTCCACAAAATATGAGAGAGAGAGAGAGAGAGAGAGAGAGAGAGAGAGAGAGAGAGAGAGAGAGAGAGAGAGAGAGAAGGCGAGTAGATACTAGATAATATCCAAGGCCAGACAGCAAGCCAGGGGCTGCATGTTCCACTGCAGCGTGTGTCACTTCAGTGAGAGTGGCTTTCTGCATATGTGGAGGCCTTGTTGGTTCATGAGTGACACCTTTCAATAGCTATTTTGAAGTCATAAAAGGCAAGTTTTCTCAAGAAATCTAAGCAACAGCAGTCGCTCAGAAACCCAGATATATAAAAGCTGGAAAATCAAACAGAAATGCCTTTCTCTGGAGATCATCGTGCTGTTAGTGGCTTTAGGAATCATTACAATTTTTATTTACTCAGGGTATGTGGGATGCTAAACAGAAATTGATGCCACAGCCACAAAACTATCTCTGCAGTAGGAAAAGATGGATGAGTGAGTCCATGCCTTCAGAAAAACTTTTCATTTTAACCAACTGATCTCTATTAAAAGCAGATCCCCTCATCTTTTAATGTGTTTTACATTTAGTTGATATGTTAGGACAAATTTTATTTATGTTTTTATTGATATAAGTGGTTTAAAATTTACTATGTTTGTAGCTGTTAATTGTTCACTGCATTTCAAAACTTTTACTTTTTTCATTCTTTTTTTCTATAACTAATGAATATTCTGTTGAATTTGGTCTTAAAATACCAATTTTTCTCATTTAAAGTATGTGAAATAAAATTAGAAAAACATTTTTGTTATTGGTGTACGTAAAAATTTTAAGAGTAAAAAAAGATTGCAACAGAACAAATATTCCCAACACAAATAATAATAATAGGGTAAGTGAGAATAATTTTCCATCATTAACATTCTGAAGGTGAGAATATAAGCACCAGGTTATTTGGCTGCAAAAAAATAAAACAGGCGAGACTTGCCAGGCAGTGCCAGGCCCCCCCAGGCAGTGCCAGGCCCCCCCAGGCAGTGCCAGGCCTACCAGGCAGCGTCAGGTCCACCAGTGCAAGATTCGCCAGGTGAGGGTCCTCAGGCCCCCCACCAGCACAACCTCACATCATCAGGCAGTGCCAGGCCCGCCAGCACTAGACTCGCCAGCGCCAGACTCACCAGGCAGCGCCAGACCCTCCAGGCAGCGTCAAGCCCGCCAAAGCCAGACTCGCCCAGTGAGGGTCCTCAGGCCTACCGCCAGCACAGCCTACTGTCATCAGGCAGTGCCAGGCCCACCAGCGCCAGACTCCTCAGGCAGCATCAGGCCCGCCAGGCAGTGTCAGGCCCACCAGTGCAAGACTCACCAGGTCAGGGTCCTCAGGCCCACGGCCAGCACAGCCTAAAGTCATCAGGGAGAGCCAGGCCAACGAGCGCCAGACTCACCAGGAAGCGTCAGGCCTGCCAGCAGTGCCAGACCCACCAGGCAGTGTCAAGCCCTCCAGTGACAGACTCACCAGGGGAGGGTTCTCAGGTCTACCGCCAGCACAGCCTACTGTCAACACGCAGCACCAGGCCTGCCAGTGCCAGACCCACCAGGTAAGACTTCCAGCCCGCTGCCAGTAGGGCCTACCAGCATCAGGCAGCTTCAGGCCCACCAGTGCCAGGCCCGCCACGTGAGACATCTTCTGGCCCACCTCCAGGGCAGCCTATCACCCAGTGCCAGACCCATCAGGTGAGTGAGACCCCCCTCCCCCGGCCTACAAGCAGCTCAGCAGTTCCACAAGCCCGGTCTGAAGGAACAACCTGCAGGCACACAGTCCTTCACCAAAGATCACAGCTACTCAGAATGATACAGACAAGGAGCAAAACGCAATCTCAGGTCCCGAGCCCACCTGAAACAAATACAGGAGACACTACCACACAAGAAATTGGGAATCATACAGCCAAAATCTCTCAATTCATAGCATCTGAAGTAAACAAACAAATGCAGAAATGTATAGAAGAACTTGGATTGGAGGTAAGCTCTGACGTTAAAAAAGAAATCTTTGAAGTACTAGAGATTGAGGTTAAAAAACAGCTGCAGAAAAGTATAGAGGGAATGAGATCAGAAATAATTTCTGAACTTGAAAAAGTCATTTCTAAATTAATAGTGACTAAAGTAGAACAACTGCAGAAAGGTAGAGAGGAAATGAGAACAGAAATAACCTCTGAAATACAAAAAGAAAGGATAA
>PVKN010010273.1:0-22808 GCA_004027915.1 Capromys pilorides
TCTATACTAAAATAGGCTGCAAATGGTTTCTTCAGTTCAACATAAAAAAGAAATCCTAAAAGAACAAAAATATCTTAGTTATTTCAATGTGGAAAATAATTCCCCAAAGGCAGAAATTACTTTTAAAAGATTGACAGGTTTGATAACACAATAATTCTTAATGTCTGTACAGTCAAATCATTAAAAGCAAAATTAAATCAACAGCAACAAAAACAAACAAACATACAACAGTGTTGCTATATATGGGACAATGGAATAATATCCTTCATACATAAAAGATACACACACAAGAAAGGAAAAAAATGGGCTAGAAATCATTACATGTAAATATTCAATAACCACAGAAGAAATAAACTTACTGTAGATTAAATATATGCACAACAAAGCATGATAAAATAATACATTTAACCTATCAGATAGGTGTTGATTTCTTTTAACACTAATCTTCATGCTGGCTAAACCCCTGGATACACACACCCTTCAATTAGGCTCACATGATATAAACTGATACATCTTGAGAGGTAATTCGGTAAAACATAGCAAATACCTTTAAAATGTCTGTCATTAATTACCTCTTTCAAAGGAAATTATCCAAGATGCACATATAAAAGTGTATGTCTAAACATGGAATACTGGACAGACATTTTAAAAATGTTACCTTTACCAGAGAGATACAAATTGTATCAGAAAATATTATATAATATGTTAAGTACAAAAAAATCATAAAACAGACTGTAAAGAATTTTCTCAGGCCAATGAGATAGCTCAGTGGTCGAAAGTACCTGTTTAGGCAAGCTTAGGCAAGCACAAAGGACCATGGTTCAATCCTGGCACCACATTCAGTGCCAACCCTGCCACAGGGTAAGCTGAGCTGCTCCCCCCCCAAAAAAAAACAATTTTCTCATTTTTTAATCGCACATGCATATGTAGCCAGATGATGATGGTCACGCTATTACACACATGACAAAAAATAACATCAATTTATATATATACAATGATGTTAATATCCTAGCTTCTAATATGTACTACAGTTATATAAAATAGAATCACTGAGTATAACTAAATGAAATGTACTCACGTCATCTCTGCTATTTTTATAACTTTCTATTACCTACAAATAGCTCAAAGTAAAAAAGTTCAGTGCATATACAACTTAGGAGCTATAGAAATGGAATAACATAATGATTATCATTTCTACTGGATGATCCCTATTTTCATCTACTTTAAAACTTGTGTTCAATGAGCAACTATGTTTATAATCAAAAGCATTATATCATTTTAAATTATAGAAGTTTCCACAGCGGCACCATGGTAGCTCAATCAAAGAATCTTAAAGGCTACATGGGATTTGCCAATCTCCCAAATCAAATATAGAGAATATCATTTTAAGTTATACAGAAACCTAACGATGACCCAAAAATTACAAGATCTTTGTGAGCATATATTTATGTAGGTGTGTGTTTATATATAAGATTTACATGAGGAAGGACACATGGGTAGATGAACAGATGGATAGATGGATGACACAATCATTTGCAAAACTTAGAAACGAGAGTGAAATATAAAATGTTTCTAGCAGAGTGTGGATATGTAATAAACAAAAGAGTTTTCACATGAAATTGTGGTTAGCTACTATGTATCAGTTATTTACATTTACATTACATAATGTTTTATAACACATTGTAATCAATTATGAATATAGATATAAACATTAACAAGTATCAAGAAATAGTTTGCTCTTCCTTCTCCTGTCTCCACAGCACTCTGCTCTCCACCTCCTGCTCTGTCCTTGTCCTTGCAATGAAATAGTTTGAACTAGAGTAATTCACAATTTCCCGTGTGCTGCTTTTACTCAGTATCTCTGGTCACAGGCAAATCTTACTCTCTGTGTGCCTTAGTTAACTCTTTTGGAAGTCAGAGGAATTAATACCTTGTAGAAGAATAGTTGGGGATTGAATGGAGAAGACATTAGCAGAGTAACCAGTGAAGTAGTCATTTCTTAATAGATGTGAGTTCCTTCCTTTGCCCTTCTACTTTTACCTCCTATTCCCTAACACTGCCTTAGGCCGATACCTTATTTTGAGAAAATATAAGGATTTCCCTAAAAACTTGCAAAGACCAAGATGCCGAATTCTCAACGAGGCCCATTTTAAAAATTAAACATCAAGGAGGTGTTTTTATTTTTTATTTTTATTTTTTGTTTTTATTTTTTTCCTTTTGGCTGGGGGAGAACAGAAGTGAAACAGCATCTCCCAATTAAACCTGCTGGATTGCTAGTTTTTCTGAAGCAACCCAGAGCACATTTCTCTAGAAGAACTCAGAGCTCTGAAGAGACTGAAGAGCAATTCTATTCTCAAAGCAGTATTTTTTTTTTCTCCGTGTCATTTTTAATGGTTCCAAATGCCATTATGCAGAAGACAGCTTTTCAAAATGGCATATTTTCTCACCTATCCCAAGAATTCATCCTCCATTTCAAATGGCCTCATTTCAAGCTGTTCTATCAGTCCATCTAACACATAGTCACAGACTCAGCGCTTCTGGAAAGGGAGGAGAGGAATAAATGGGTTTAATCTGCCTCCGTGATACGGGAGAGCCCTTAAATCCTCTGGATGCTCTCATATCATTGAGTTTGTCTTTTCAGTCATTCCACGCAGACCCAGGCCCAGCGTTACACATGAAGGTTGCCCAGAGCCGGTTGCTAGCTGACTCTCAATCCTCAGGGCAGCCCACTGTGCTCATTCCTAACATTTCAATAAAAAACAAAAATTTGTGCTTCCTCAACAGCAGTGTGTGAAACATGCACATTGTTTGTCCTACATGTGACTCACGTAGCCAGCTGAGGGATATTTTGCATGTAGGTCTCATCACATACTAACCCCTCCGGGTCCAAGCTGCAAAAGTCCTTCCAATTTATATCAGTGTCTCGGTTGCTACTCTTTTTATGACTTTGGCCTTCAGCGCACATTTATTTTCTTTATCTCTAATAAAAATGAATGGAATAGGTTCTGCAGAGTCAAGTACATAAGCTTAATTTTTAAATATACATACATTTAGGTGGAAAAGCCTAGTGCTTTATTGTAGTGGGGGCACTTATTTTCCATTCTCTTGGGCTATCTTCTCCCCTGTCTGAAAAGCTGCCAATCCTTCCAGTAAACTCCTTCTCTTTGAAATTGAGCCCATCATTTTCTGTTCTTTATAATTATACTCAGTGAAATAACTTCTAAATTACCATAATATATTTTTATAATCTAAGATGATAGTAATAAAAATATTTAGAGAACTTCAGATAATGTCAGTGTTAAGGTATAATTAAAAGAAAGATATTTATAAAATACTATTAGGGAAACATAGTAACTTAAAATCATGTCTATAGTATAAAGAGAAAATACATTTACGTGTGTTTTTACATGTTGAAAAGACTGACAGGTCATAGACTGATCTTCAGAAAAATTCTCCTGTGATTTTATTTAATTCTTTTGATTTTTCCATATTCTCGCCAGCTTTCCCTATGAATACATACTCTTTGCAATATGAAAAAAGATAAATGTTATTTTAAGAGATGCATGCTCAAGTTGAACTTCCAGCATAATTAGGGGTTAGCTACTGATTGAAAACTATGTGGGCAATTAATGAAATGTTATTCCAAGGACCCGCCTCGGTAGCAGCTCTTGAATCTTAATGATACCCCTGGAATATATCACCTATTGTTCCCCAGTCCTCAAAAACTAAACATGGACAAATAGGTCATGTTGTTAATCATGAATCACAAAGATGAATCATGCCACACTATGCCTGCCGCTGAAAGGCTAGAGATAAACATACTATCAATCTATGTATAAAATTATCCCTGCTATTTTGAGAATCCAAGAATTTTTTTTAATGACTACTGCACTAGCTTGACATTTGAACAGATACTCATTCTTCATAGCTGTTAAAATGACATATCATAATTGCTAATGCACATAACAAAGAAAAAGATTAATAAAGGAATCAAGTATTAATCAATTCCATGCTATGGGCTAAATATCAGTGTCCTACAAAATTACATACGATGAATTCCTAACCCCCATTCTAATGGTATTAAGGATGGGGTTTTTAAAAGATAACCGCCCTTTCCGCGCTGCCCAGCCAGGGTCCATATGGCGTTGTTCTTGATTCCCATCGTAACTTAAAGGGAAACTTCACAATATCCGGAGCCCTTGATGTCCTGCAAATGAAGGAGGAGGACGTCCTCAAATTCCTTGCTGCAGGAATCCATTTAGGTGGCACCGACCTGGGTTTCCAGATGGAGCAGTATATCTACAAAAGGAAAAGTGATGGAATCTACATCACAAATCTGAAGCGGACTTGGGAGAAGCTCCTCCTGGCAGCTCGAGCCATAGTGACCGTTGGAAACCCTGCTAATGTCAACGTCACATCCTCTAGGAACACGGGCTGTGCTTAAGTTTGCAGCTGCCTCTGGAGCTACTCCTATTGCTGGCCGCTTCACTCCTGGAACCTTCACTAACCAGATCCAGGCAGCCTTCAGAGAGCCATGTCTTCTGGTGGTTACTGACCCCAGGGCTGACCACCAGCCCCTCACGGAGGCATCTTATGTCAATCTGCCAACCATTGCTCTGTGCAACATGGATTCTCCTCTGCGCTATGTGAACATTGCCATCCCATGCAACAATAAGGGAGCTCACTCTGTGGGTCTGATGTGGTGGATGCTGGCCCGGAAAGTGCTGCGCATGAATGGCACCATTTCCCGTGAACACCCATGGAAAGTCATGCCTGATCTCTACTTCTACCGGGATCCTGAAGAGATTGAAAAGGAAGAGCAGGCTGCTGCTGCTGAAAAGGCTGTGACCAAGGAGGAATGTCAGGGTGAATGGACTGCACCAGCTCCGGAGTTCACTGCTGCTCAGCCTGAGGTAGCAGACTGGTCCAAAGGCGTGCAGGTGCCCTCCGTGCCCACTCAGCAGTGCCCTACTGAAGACTGAAGGGCTCAGTCAGCCACAGAAGATTGGTCTGCAGCCCCCACCGCGCAGGCCACTGACTGGGAAGGAACCACCACCGAGTGGTCTTGAGCTGTTCTGCTGACACTTAAGCAAAATGGGAATGAGGCTGATGAAAAACAAAACATTGTCTAAAAAAAAAAAGATAACCAAGTCATGACAATAAGGCCCTCATGAATGGTATTAGTGCCTTCATAAAAAGAAGCCAGAGAGCTAGTTAGTTGTCATGTCCATGTGCGGAAACAATGCAAATTTCACAGTCTGACACAAAAGATAGTCTTTACCAGAACAACCATACTGACTCCTTGATCTCAGATTTCCAGCCTTCAGAATCATAAGGAATAAAGTCCTGTTATTGATGAGCCCCTCAGTCCATAGTACTTTGGTTGGTTGGTTGGTTGGTTGGTTGGTTGGTTGGTTGGTTGGTCAGTTAGTTTTTATAGCAGGCCAAACTGACAAAAACATTTACGCAGATGACAATTTCAGGAAAAGTTAACCTTTGATTAATGGATTTATTAATGGGACTTTTATTAAAGTTTCAAAGCTCACTAATTAAATTCAGATTCTTTTTCTTTGTTTTTAAATTCTGTGCCATTTTATAAGAATGATAATTTACTCATCTCACATTGATCTCCTACTATAATTCTTTAGAAACATTCTTCTGGTTGTGTGTGTGTGTGTGTGTGTGTGTGTGTGTGTGTGTGTGTGTTGACCTCTATATTAATTATTCAGGATTGTGCTTGATTCTGCTTAAAAGGTTGGAGATGAATTTGTAAATGCTCTTAGGATTTATTTATTCTCCTTGCATTGGAATAAGATATCCACAACAATATAGTCTATTAAACACTAACTGGTCATTAGAAGCTCTATAGCTTGACTCCATCATTTCCAAGGTTCAATCCAGGCTCTAGTCATTAGTTCACCAACTTTTTTGGTGTTTGGGCTTCCTTGTACTTTTAAACACTATCAGAAAACCCACAAAGAGCTTTCAGTTTACATAGGTGATGTGTATCAATATTTAACCACATTTGAATCAAAACAGAAACTTTAAAAATATTTGAAAATTAGTAGCAGAGCTAGCACATTCATTATATGTCACCATAAACAGGCATCATTTATGAAAAATAACTATAGTTTTCAAACACTAGTGAGAGAATAGCAATGCTTTGCATGTTTTCAAATCTTTTAAGGTTTGGCTAAATAGATGATAACTAGATTTCTTAACAATTCCTGTATTCACTCTTATAATAGCACACAGCATTCAGCCTTGGGAAAACTCATCACATATTCATGAGAAAGTGAGAGTGAAAAAGGCAAAATGATACATGAGTAACACCAAAACAATAATTTTCATTCTAAAGCCTACCTGAAAGGGTCTGTAGGAGTTAACTGACTGTGTCAAGCTGAGAAAGAAAGGTCCAACTAAATTGGATCCGAGTAGTTTTGGTGCTAGAAGACTCACTGTAGCATTGTGGAGGATCCACCCACGGGACTGCCTCCAGAAAGGTATAAAAGAGAAAGGAAAAAGGAAGGCCTGCTTCTGTTTCTCTGGAGAAGCTTCATCTTTGCCTTCACCTTGAGCATCATTTCCTGGCTTCCAGTGCAGATACTTTGGCCTTCTGGCGCAGACTTCTCAGACTTCCAGTGAAGATCCCTTGGCCTCTCATACGGACTCACACAGGACACTATGGTGGACTCCAGCCTTTCAATTGGATCCTTGATCTCCAGCACATAGACAGACCTTTCACACTCTTCCCCAGATGGTCTGTGGGTGGCCACTGATGCCAAGCTTGTCAATTTTTATGAATTTGTATTTCTTGCATTAAATCTATTTCTCTAGAAACACTAACTGATACAGATGTTGACACCAGGTGTAGGGTCAGACTGTGACTACACCTGGCTATGTGGTAAAGGAGCTTTAGAACTGACTTGTGGGAAGAGTTTAGAAAGGTTGGGAGACACCAGCTGAAGGAAACAGCCCTGGACTACTTTGAGTTGTACTGCTGGCAGTTTCTGGTCAGCATTCAGAAGACCAGGCTCAGGAAGTTTCTCCTGAGAAGAAGGACTCTATCAGTTGACTGTTGAACTCTAGATCCTGTGTGTTATGTTTTGGCAGAAACTTTACCTGCATTTTGCTCATGTCCATAGACTTTGCCTAGGGCTGAGATTAAGAGTGGTGGACTAATTCATCTTGCAGAAAAAATTTCAAGACAACGTAAGGCTGGGGTAGTGGCATGGCTACCGTTGGGATCTTTTAGTCAGATCTATGTTGAGAATCCAGAGCAAAATGCCCAGAAGAATGATTTAATGTGTTTTGAGACTGGCTAGAAAGGAAGCTCCAGTAAAATTGTAGACTATAAAGAAGGAGCAGAAGAGAAGGTAGTTGCTGAGAAGAAAGAGAACAATAGAAAAGGCAACATGAAGACATGACAGAATTGTCTTAGCAATGAGAAAAAGTAGTTAAGACAGATTTTGGTACCAGGAGTGTTTTTCCCTACAGCTTATCAGATTGTGGATTGAGAACCTATTACTCTGCATCAAGCCACAGGAGATAAAGCTGAACTGATGTCATCTCATGGCTATGCAGGAGTGAAATATGACATCATAACACATGACAGGTGCAAAACATTTCCTGGGTCTAGGCAGATGCTGCAGCAGTGCAGATCTTTGAATCTTTTCAAAAGGTATGGAGAGTTGGGCCACATTCTCAAATCTCACTTGGATGAGGAATCAGGGCTGCAAGCCTGGCAGAGTCTCTTTTTCAACAGCACTCTCCCTTATCTCTGAAAGTATGTTTATCTCTAGCTAATGGAAAGATCCTAAATATCCTGTGGTAAAGGAAAACCTTGCACCCCCATCACACATTTTTCCCAGAGACAGATCCTGAGGCTGCCTCAACTTTCTTATCAGTCTGCAAAGAAAACTATGTATTGGCCCTACTAAGAACAGTTAGATGGTAATATGCCTTACAGCATGCTGTCCACTTAGCATGTCTCCTTACTTAATGGAAGGATGATTCTGGCCTCCTTTATAAACCATTACTATTAGATATGAACACTTTGGTGACCATTAATTAGTTAATTAATATACTGAAGATTGAACCCAGAAACTATGCACTGAACTACATCTCCACTCTCTTTTTCCTTTCTTTTCTGAGACAAGGTCCTCTGCATTACTAACTTCCACATTCAGGATTTTCATTTCAGTCTTCCAAGTTAGACAGTAGAGTGATCATGTTTCATTGTACAACAATTTTATTGCATTAAAGAAAGGTTTCTTGGCTGCGTGTGAAATGCCTATAATCCCAGAACTCTGGAAAGTGGGGACAAGAAAATAGAAAGCTTGAATTCAGCCTTGATAACTTAGTGACTTAGAGGGACCTTGTCACTGGTTCTTAACAGCATCTTACCTTCCTTCTTCCCGATACCTCACATTCACCAAAATCTAGCAACTTAAATCATAACTTTGGGTCACTTGTGTTTATTTTCTTGTTTGATTTCTCAAATTCCTAGTTTATTTGTTCATCTCTATAAAAATTCCCCTTCCTTGTATCTCTAAACAACTTCCATTTTATCAGTTCTATAGGCATCAATCTTTGGCCAGTCTGCAACTTGAGTGTATTTTCCCAACCTTTGTTGTTTTCTCCTCTGATTACAAAATAATAAAGAGGGGCCAGGAAGATAGCTCTGTGGCACAAGTGCCTGACTGGCAAGTGCAAGGTCATGAGTTTGAACGCTGGTCCTGCAAAAATATACATACATAGAGAGAGATAGAGATATAGATACAGATACAGATATAGATATAGATATATAGATATAGATATATCTCTATATAAATATAGATATTAAAATGACTATTCTAAAGTTTTTATGTAAATATTTTCAGAAATCATTACCTTAACTAGTCATTCTGTTACAAAAAGTTCTTTCTGGAACTCATATCCCCAAGCCTCTGGAATTCAGACATCTTAAGTGACTCCTCTGCAGGCTCTGCAGTGACTCCTCTCGTTTTTATACTTCTAACATTCTCTTCTTGGCTTTTCAAAGGCTGGCACTTTCTCCTCCTTTACGTGCCAGGTTTAACATCACCTCCAGAGGAGGTACTGCACAAGCCACCAACATCTGAACATTCCCCACCTCTGCCTTAGCATTCTGTGCCACTCCACACTCAAATCCTGCTCTCAACATTTTTCAATATCTATTTTAGAGCCAGGCGTGGTGGCACATGCCTATAATTCCAGCACTTAGGAGGCTGAGGCAGGAGGATCAGTGTGAGTTCGAGACCAGCCTGAGCTACAAAAGTGAGCTCAAGGCCAGCCTGAACTGCATAGTGAGACCCTGTCTCAAAACAACAACAACAACAACAACAACAACAACAAAAACCTATTTAATTTTTAAAAAATAATTATTATTTTTTTTAATTTTTATTTGCAGGACTGGGGTTCAAACTCACGACCTTGCACTTGCCAGGCAGGCACTTGTGCCATGGAGCTATTTCCCCAGCCCCTATTTTATTTATCTATACTTATTAAGCATTTTCCTCTGGAATTTAAATGCTATGAGATCAGTGAACAGATTTATTTTACTCCAAATACCTACTCAGTGTCCTGCATAATGCCTGGCACATAAAATATATCCAACAAACATTCAAGAGGTTCACAAGTTTTTCTAAAACGCCACTATTAACTCTTTAGGAAAAAATGTTTCTGAAGTTTTCCTATGATAGTACATGTATATTTTTGTTTTCTTTTTCTTTATAGTTCTTTTGAAAGTTTTATTTATTTGGTACAGGGTCTCACTACATCACTCAGACTCATAGTGATCCTCCTGTCTCAGTCTCCCCAGCACTGGGATTACAGGCATGCACCACCATGCCCAGTTTTGATGGTGGATACAGTGTGCGTAGGGTTCCAGGGTTGACAGGGCATGCAGAACCCAGGATCAAACGCAGGTCCTTACGCTTACCAGACAGGTCCTTAGATCGCCAAGCTATCTCCACAACCCCATATTTTCACTTTCTGAAAAATAAATATTCCAGGATGTACTGTTTGTTATCTATTTCCTTTGCTTAAAATGTCTCATAAACACCTCTCTATGGCAGAATGTGTTCATCTTCATTTGAGGAAAGCAAAGTTTCCAACATATCAAAGCTGACTAACTTACCACATATAAGTGTTCAGAGTGACTTTTACATAGGACCTCTGCTTTCTCAATGTCAAAGCACTTCCTTTTGCTTCTAAGCCTAAATTCATTTATTAATAGTAGCAAATTTCTCTTTTGATATTGTGTCACTTAAGGAATGTTCCATTCTGCTCTTTCTACTTATTGCTGCATATTCTATTTGATATGACTCTTCTATGTGTTACCTTGTCTCTGTTATTTAACTACAGGGAAAATAATCATTTCACATTTCAAACTGCCTGAGTTTTCTATACAAACTGCCATAGCTTTTACCCAACACCAAATACTTCCTATAGACCCTGTATGACTCATTCTGTATTAATCATTACATTTCCTTTCTTTTTCATGTTTCAACTCACCCACGGAGGTCTCTCGTTTTCATACAGTATTCATCTTGCCTGGTTTCTCAAAAGTGCATTAAGATGAGTATTATATTTATAGTAATTTCTGCCTCATTATTCTGGCTATATCATTGTTTTTCCAAGTAAAGCCAATACTCTTCATTCATGTACTATATCAATTGATCAATTACCACTTAAGTCAATACTGCTAAATCTAAGATAAGTGTACTCATTAATTTTCTTAACCAGTTGTACCTTTTACATGGCCCTCCTCCAGCGTCTTTCTTCTAGGACTCTGTTCTCCATTTAACGCATACTTTTAGTTTTTCCTACACCTCTGCCATAATTAAAAAGAACACTGAGGCTACAAAATATCAGGTGGGAACACCCAAAGGTCAAAAGCAGCCACTCCATAAGAGCTAAAGAGAAATTAAAGCTTCAGAAGCAGAATTATGACTTATCTAGGTCATATCCCTCAGGAAATTAATTAAACTATTGTAAATGTGTCTTATAGGAATTGTGGCAGTGATAGAAAACAAAAATAAAATATAAATATATGAGGTTCTACTATGAAGCTTCTCCAGTAAGTGAATATATAATATAGACACCTAGATGATAATTACCAGCATCCAGAAGGGCAGGATTCTGGCCAATGTTTTTGGCGTAATAGAGTGTTGGCATATTGTCTTATTGTTAAAAGAATTTGTCTGAGCTCAAAAAAGGCAAATGACATCACATACACAAAACTGGTGAAAAAGCCCCTTTCTACGAAACCATGACGGTTGTAAACTCAGCACCACTCAAAGGAAAATGTGCCATTTGTTAAAAATGCTATTGATTAATAAAAGGTGGGGGAGCAAATAGCTCAGTGGATTGAAGCACTTGCAAGCAGGCACAGGGGCCAGGGATTCAATACCCAGGCCTGCTACGCCAGCCACTCCCCGGGGTGCACTGAGATGGCAATTGAGACTGGGCACGGTGGCATGCGTGCCTGTAATCCCAGCTCTTGGGAGGCTGCAAACAGGCCGATCACTAGGAGTCCAATCTAGTATTGAGACTCAATATCCTGTAGACCCTTCCCTGAAAAATACAAAAAAAAAAATTCTTGTCTAGAATTTCTCCATTTTGACCAATACAACAAATTCCCCTAACTCCTGTTTTCTTTCATCCAATCTTCTATCATTATGCTTCATGCCAATATCAATATTAGTTTTTTAATTTACAGGAACCACATATTTGAAAATTTTAGCTACTAAAGTAACTGCACACCATTTTTTTATTTTAAAGAGGAAAAGCAAAAGCAAGTAATAAGAACAAAGGCAGAAACAAAGCAACATAAAACAACACAAATGTTACAGATTTTCAAAAGAAGAATAGAAAAATAACACTGGTTGATATAGTGTGTGTTATTATTGCCCAGATTACCAGGCACAGGTATACATGATTGATAAAACAATTAAACATTAACTCTCCTTTTCAATAAACCTTAATCTTTGTCCTTGTCCTTTTTACTTTTATTTTTTAATGTATTTTAAATAGAGTAGAATAATAATGGATAAGACATTAGAGACAATACACATTTAAAAGAACAAGATGAAAGGCATGCAACTGTGGTTGTTACATTACAGATTGCTAGCTTCCATGTAGTTTCTCAGATTACCGACATTGTCATACAGAGTAAATCAAAGAAAAAAAATTTGAGCCAGCCAAGTAACTCAGCAGACTAAAGTGCCTGCTTAGACAGGTGCAGGGACCAGGGTTCGATCCCAGGCATGCTGTGCAGGCCTTGCCCCTGGGATTTGCTGTGACTGTGACTAAGACTGGGCATGTGCCTGTAATCTCAGCACTTGGGAGGCTGAAAGCAGGATTACTATGAGTCTCATCTGTGTAGTGAGACCCTATAGTCCCTGTACTAAAATATACACACACGCAAAGTAAAATTTTAAACATTAACTTCCAAAACACTGCAATCATCTCAGCTGTCCTGTACATACGCTTGCATGATTTTCCCCCTTCCTTTTTTTTCCTATCCTTACTCCTTCCCTTCATCTCCATTGTTTAATCTTTATGTTCAGTTTCTTTCTGTTTTACTATATCTATTGTACCTTTCAGATTTTATTTATTCTTTCAGTTTCTTACACCAGGAAAACAATATGATATTTACAAATACGGTTCTGATCTATTTCACTTATGAATATAGCCTCTAGTTGCATCCATTTACCTATAAAAAACCTCAAGCTTATCATTGTTTATAACTGAGTAATACTCCATTGTATAAAAATAACACATCTTTTTTATCCGTTCCTCAGGTGATGATCATTTGGATTGTTTCTAAGATTTATCTATGGCAAATTGTGCTACCATAAACACGGGTGCACATACTTCACTGTATTATGGTGTTTTCCACTCTTTTTGAAAAATACCCAGAAGGGGAATAGCTGGGTTGAATGGGGCCTCCAATTCTGGTTTTCTGAAGAGTCTCCACACTGATTTCCACAGTGGCTGTACCAGTCTACATTCTCACCAGCAGTGCAGAAGAGTTCTTCTCCCGTACAGCCTCCCCAGCATTTGTATTAGTTGATTTCTTTATGATAGCCTTTCTTCTTGAGTGAGATGGCATCTCAGTATTCTTTTAATTCACGTTTCTCAAATGGTTAGTACAGTGGAAAATGTTTTTTGTGTGTATTTATTTACCATCTGTATTTCTTGGTCTGAAAATTGTGTATTTATCTCAGATGCCCATTTTTGGAATGGGTCTTGGAATTTGTGGGGGGTGATTATTTTTTAGTTTGCATGCCATTTTTTAAATAGTTACTGTATACCAGGCAATGGTGAGCATGTAACATAGTATTTCTTCTTCATAGAACAACTATATGAAGCAAGCATAAAAGTTCCAGACCCCTCATATTTCTCAGGCGCTCTTCCTTTCCCCATTCCTAGCTCCTATATCTGTTCCCATTCCTATTACCAAATAAACCTCTAAAACAGAAAATGAGGCCTAGATAAGGCTTGTCAAGGCATCCCAGTTATTAAGTAGCATAGGAGCACTTGAAACTCAGGTCTGAGTCCACCGTGGATACATTTCTCTCATTATTTTTCCTTGTTGAGAACAGTGTTGTTTTTTTTTAGTATAGGATGTACAGGGTCTCGCTACACAGATTGGATTTGTAGTGATCCTCCTGTTCTCAGCTTCCCAAGAGATGGGATTATAGGCACTAGGCACGTACCACCATGCCCAGTCTCAATCTCTGTCTCAGGGCACCCCAGGGGCTGGGCCAGCGCAGCATGATGGGATCAAACCCCGGCCGCTGCTCTCTGCCTAAGCAGGCACTTTAGTCTGCTGAGCTAGCTGGCTGGCCCTAAAGAAGAGAGATATTTTGGCAACACAGCAACCAGGCGTTCTTTCATTCATTGCCAAGGAAAAGTAGATTTGATTCACTTCAGAATCATTCAAATAAGTCATAATAATTACATAAATCTAAACCTATAAGGAAAGCATGAAATTTTTAAAATGAATACTCTCTGCCTTTGGAATGCATAACATAGTGGACACAACCCATTGTTATCAGACTTCTAAATTTTGGCTTTTTCCTTCTGAGGCTTTGGAAGCTCAGGCAAAAAAACAAACCAAATTTTACTGGGGAAAAAAAGGGGCAAAAACTTCATCTACGCTCACGAACTCCTATGGCAGCTGGAATTTCCCTCTTGGTTGGTTCATTCTGCAGTATTTTTCTTAGTCATCTTCTCTTCTATTGCACCAAAATAAAATGGGACGTGCCCTGCAGTTAAGATTCTACAGTGTGCCTGTCCTCCTGTACACCCATCTGGAAGTAGACGGAGTTCCCACATGTAATCCCTCCACAGATACGTCCTAATGCATAGCTAGCTTAGCATGGAAAGTGGGAGGCCATACCCTGTCCTGCTGAGCTGCTTTTTTCTCCACAAAAGAAACTATTAACCAGTAGTTATTTTACCATCTATGGAAAAGTGTCTCACAAAATTATTTCTCCTGATGACAGCAAGAGCTGGAGCAAATGCCAGTCCTCTAAAAGGATAGTCACAATACACTAGCACAAAAATGCTCACACAAAGTTTGCCTTTATGAAATAACACGCAAGTTAAAACTATTAACGGGGCCAGCAAGACAGCTCAGCGGTCTAAAGCACCTGCTTAGGCTAGCTTAGGCAGGCGCAGGGGACTGCGATTCGATCCCCAGCGCCACAGACCATGCTAGCCTCACCCTCAGGGTGGGCTGAACCAGCCACGAAAAAACTATTGACAATTTTCTATCACAACCTTCACAGAAATTTGCATGATTCATGTCTTCACTGTACTTAAGCTGGTAAAAAATCCTTCTTCAGAATAGCTCCACTATTTCTCAGTAAACATTAAAGTGTCATCAAAAGAGCAAAGTATTTAAAAGTTAAATAACAGGCACACTCAGACATACTAAAATGACAGGTATAAAGTGACATCAACTACTTAATGGATCCTGTACTACTAAAATAAAAACCAAGAAAATTACATTTTTTATGTTTTTTTAAAAGAACAGTTAATGTGGTTAAGTAAATAAATAATAATGGGAAGAGGGAAATAGGTTAGCGTGTATGAGATATTTATTGAAAAAATCATTTTAGCCTTCTCTTAAATAAAATTATTAATAAAAACCTACAATTTTCTTTGTACATATTAATTCAAAATCTAATACAGGTGTGACTAACATCAACGTAACACAGTGAATCTCTGAAAATCACCACTTGGTTCTATGAGCCATTATACATAAGAACCGAATGATTTTAGGATCCTGGGGCATAGAAAAATAGACTGTCATCAGTGACTTTTAAGCACAAGGATCCTTAAGATGTGTACACCAAATAATATTAAACATATAAAAGAGGCAGAACTGAAATGCAATGAAAAAATATTTTAAATGGAGAAAATAAAAAATGTACTAAGTGTAAGCACTGGAGCCTCTCCTGAGAATTTGAGTAGTGTTTCAAAAATGATAAAGGGCAGGCCTGACAGCCCAGTGGACTAAAGCGCCTGCTTCAGCAGATCGAAGCAGCTGGTTCGATCCTCAGCGTGCCAGGCCAGCCCCACCCCTGGGGCGCACTGAGATGGCTATTGAGACTGGGCGTGCATGCCTGTAATCCCAGCTCTCTAGGAAGCTGAAAACAGGAGAATCACTATGAGTCCAATCTACATAGCGAGACTCTGTAGACCCTGTAGACCCTGTAGACCCTGTCCTAAACGTATTCTAAAAAATAAAATAAGAAGATAAAGAAGATGAATCAGAAAAACTGGAAGGCAAAGACAGAGTTTGACCCAGCCTTGGAGCATAAAAGGAACGGTGGACAAAAGCAGACATCGCAGACTCTCGTCATACGCCTAAGCTTTGCAGGTTCTCGTGCTTCTTTGAAATCTTAAGCGAGAGAGGCTAGCTCGGACTCGTCCTTAAAGAAACCTCTGTAAAAAGGGGCCAGGCCAGCAATTTGGAGAGAAGACACAGTGGCCAGGAAATACTTATGATTGTTGAAGTCAAAGGTCTGAATAGCCTGAACGAAGACAGTGATGACACAAGCCACTTCATCTTCTCATAGCTCAATTTACCAGTTTATTAAACACAAATAATACACACAGCTCACCTGGTAGACACCTGAAATATAAGCAGTGCAAAAACAAAGACTATTAAATCAGTTCAGGAATTCAAAAGAATTCATTTATGAGTATAGTACACATACACATGTATATATGTATGTGTATATATATGAATCTTCATCACAGTATTGATTACTATCCTGAAAATCTTATAACTAGCTAATGTCTATTTATGGGAAACTGGTTCAATATATTACTGTATTTATAAAATGGTAAATAATATGATGATATTAAGGCCTATATTTCTTAATAACTAATAAGACATTAAATGAAAAACTTAGTAAGGAGGAGCATATATTTATAGAACATAAATTAAAAGTGAGGACTTGGGTGGGGGGGGCTGGAGAGATAGCTCCATGGCACAAGTGCCTGCCTGGCAAGTGCAAGGTCGTGAGTTCAAACCCCGGTCCTGCAAAAATAAATAAATAAATAAATAGTAAGGGCTGGGGAGATAGCTTGGCAGGCTAAGCACCTGCCTGGCAAAGCGCAAGGACCCAGCTTCAATCTCCAGTGCCACGTGCCACACCAGCTGCCCAAACTGGGCGTGGCGGTGCACACCTATAATCTCAGCACTGGGGAGGCTGAGACAAGAGGATCAATGAGTCCGAGCTGTGTAGCAAGACCCTGTACCAAATTAAATAAACAGATAAAATATTTTTTTTAGAAAAAAAAAGCAATATATACCAAGAAGTAGTAAAATTATGGATGAGTTTTATTTATTACTTTCTGGCTATATGTGGTTTCCCAGTGTTTAAACAATAACATGAATTATTTAGTAGTTGGTGTTCATTTCAGGGGGAAAAAACAAGAGACTATTTTTAACGTAAAAGTAACTAATGTAAATGTTACTGAATCTTTTCAATGTAGCTTCTTACTTGTTTCAAAATATGTGTCTTTTATGATCCATAAAATCCAGGTACAGCTTTGCAGGGTAAGGGAAGTCCTCTGTAATAAAAATTCTGAGGGGAAAACTATAAATATTTATGAGATAATTATACTTTGTGAGAAAGATGTTTTTAATGATAGTAAAAGGTATATGATGGAGTGCATCAGCCCCAGAAATGACAGCATCACCAGCCATCAGACTCATTTTTACCTGCGGTTTCCAAAATACAGTGTCAGCCTCATAGCAAGAAGCCTATTATAAATAGCTGCCCTTATTTTACATTAATATCAAAATAAGACTAACAGAAGTCAAGTGTCAAGCAGCAGACTGCACATAGTTTCATGTCTTATCAATAACCCGAAGTTTTCTGTTTAGGAAAAAAAAAAAAAAACCTTCAATATCAATTAGATTAACTAGTAGTTTTTAGCTACCAAGGGAAGGCAACTTAAGAAATTTGTCAGGGCCAGCCAAATAGCTCAGCAGATTAAAGCACCTTCAAGTAATCAGGTGGGGGTTGGGAGGGGTCTGGATCCCAGGGCCTGCCATGCCCCCGAGGCATGCTGAGAGGTCAATTGAGACTGGGCATGGTGGCACATGCCTGTAATCTCAGCTCTTAGGAGGCTGTAAACAGGCAGATCACTGCCAGTCCTATCTGGTAGTGAGATCCTGAACACCTAGTGGACTCCTCCCTAAAATACAAAAGAAAGGAAGAAAGAAAAAGAGAGAGAGAGAGAAATTTGTCAATGAAATATAATTTTGTCCTGTTCTTCTTTGTTATGCATTTAGTACAGGGTCTACAGGATCTCCCTACACAGGTCAGACTCATAGTGATCCTCCTGTTTTCAGCCTCCCAAGCACCTTCAGTCTCAATTTCCAGGAATCAAACCCCACTCTCTATGGCTGCCCAAGCAGGTGCATTAATCTGTTGAGCTATCTGGCCAGCCAGATCCTATTCTGAAAGTTGCATTTAAAAATATAATTTTGAGCTTCAAATTTAGGTTTTGTTGGTGGTGGTTGTGGTTTTGTTTGTTTGTTTGTTTGTTTGTTTGAGGAACCAGGAATTGAACTCAAGTCTTTGTGCTTGCCTGGCAAGCACTTATTCTACTGAGCTATATTGCCAGCCTCTTCAAACTTAAAAAGGTTGACCAAATATATTTGTCTCCTTCCAAGGAACCTGCTAGTCTTCGTAAAGGAATACTATATGTGTAGATAGACATACTTACGTATAACTACCGATGCATAGATGCACACACACACACACACACACATATGTGTCTATGCTTACTAATAACAGGAAAGATATTCAGAAGAGTCAACGGACATATAAGAGAGGTCAAGGGAACTCTCAGAGTGATAAGTGAAAAAGCACAGTGCCGTGTGCACATAGAGGCAGCTATGAAAACAAGGAGCAAAGTTGCACATTTTTTGACAGAAGTCAAGAATGGTATCAGGCATGGTGGTGCATACTTGCAATCCCAGCACTATGGAGGCTGAGGTAGGAGGCTTGCTGTGAGTTCAAGACCAGCCCAAGCTACATGGTGAGTTCAGGGCCAGTGTGAACCACATAGCAGATATTGCCTCAAAAAAGAAGAAAAAAGGAAAGAAAGAAAGAAGGAAGGAAGTGAAGGAGAAATTAAAATAGGCTTAACATTAGAGACTTAGTTACATCAAAAGATACAAATACAATAAAAACGTGAAAACTAAGAAGATGAGTTAGAAATAAATGCACTAACCATTTTCCAAGATGGTTCCAATGATCCCTACCCCATTCACCTAGCCCTGTCCTAAATTAAATAAAGTATGGCTCTCTGTGGCAAATAGACTGCCGCAGAGGTGACAGTGAATGACTTCTGAAGCAAAGGTCTTGAAAGGCCTTGCAGCTTTCACTCTGTTTTCTTGCATGTCTCACTCTGGGGAAGCTAGCTGTCATGCTATGAGGATATCAGATGCTTCCCAAGTGCGGAAGGGAGTGAAGAGGTGGAAAGGGAATGTGTGTTAGTTACTTTCTTAATATAAAAAAAAATACAGAACACCCCCAAAATAAAAGAGGAGAGAATCATTTTTGGATCAGTGTTTTTGGAGGTTTTGGTCCAAAGAAAAGAAGGGCATAAGGAAAAAGCCTAGGCATAAGAGAGCCAGGGAAGAAAAAAATAAATGTGGGGGAAGCCCGAGAAGAATTCATACCCTTCCATGTTTCACCCCCAGTGCCCCCATTTGACCAGGCTCCACCTCTTAGAAGCAGGTAGGCTCTAGTGAAGCTGTGATCTAATTACTTTCCAAAAGCCCTACCTCTGTGCACATGAGACTTTTCAGGGACACTCCAGGTCTAAACCATAACATTCTGCTCATGACTCACAAAAGATTTTTATCCATCTCATCATGCAGAACACATTTGGTCCATCTGTATGGACCACCGGGGTCTAAACAGTTCCAGCATTGCTGAGAGTTCATGTCCAAGGTCTCCTCCCAGACTCAAAGCAAACTCTTACCTTTGAGCACCTGTGAAAGTTTTACAAATTAAAAATAGATACTTTCAACATGCAATGGATCAAGGAGAACACCCTTATTCTAAAGAAGAGAGAGAAAGGTCTGAATAGGAATGGAACCAAAAGAGGACTGAAACCAAGCAGTACCAACAGTAAATCCTATAGTTCCATGACCAGTTCCCAAAGTAAGTTGTGATCTCAAAAATTTGGCTGAGGGACCAGTGAGATAGCTCAGTGGACAAAAGTGCCTGCTTAGGCAAGCCTAGGCAAGAGCAGGGACTGTAGTTCAATCCCTGGCACCACATGCCATGCCAGCCCCAACCCCAGGTGGCCAATGATTACAGAACTGGGGAAACTGAAAACATGAGGATCACTATGAGTCTAAGCTGCAGGGTGAGATCCTGCAACTACCAAATACACACACACACACACACACACACACACACACACACACCCACACACAAATTGGCTAAAGCCATCTCTACAGCATTTCTAGCTTGACCCTCTATGTCCTCTTTTCCCATTCACAACCTGTGGCTTTTCTCAACAGATTATCTACATTCCTAACATCTTCACCTTCCTGGGGTCTGTACTTTGGATTTTTAGCTTCACTCTCACAATTTCACAAACTTCTCTCTCAGGAGCACACTGCTTGGCTTCCCAGGTATTTTTCTGAAATCTACGTGGAAAATTAATGACCCTATAGCTGATATTCTACATGAGTGAAACACCAGCACCATGTGAACAACACAAAGATCTTCAACCCACTCAAACAGCAGCCAAGCCCTCTTGGAACATAGCTGCATGTTCAAAGGTAAGAGTTTGCTTTGAGTCTTAGAGGAGGCTTTGGATTTGAACTCTCAACTACGCTGGAAATATTAAGGCCTCAGGGGAATCAATTATCTATGAAGTAGTTCTTGACCAGAGTGCCCTGAGGCTCTCTTCTCATACGAAAACTTTATGCTGAGTCTTTGAAGGATAGGGTCTTCCCGATTTCTGAACTACCTCTTTGCCATCTTATTGTCCTAATAAAAAATATTTGTCTTCATTTCAATACTAATATTTTCAACAACTTTATTCTGTTTTCCCCCATTTTGCAAGATCTCCCTTTCTAGCGAAACTTAAAACTTTTTCAATGTTTCAAATGATTTAGCTTTGTCTTTTGTTCCTGATTTTCTTTGTTCCTTTGACTAAAGGACATCAGTGGTACTCGTATATACCAAAGATGTTGGACTGTCTTGAAATACACCTCATCAGATTCATAAGTCTGCCATTCTTAATGTCAGTCTTCCACAAAGTTTCAGGATATAGGCAAAATGTGGATGAATTTTCTGCCACAGCATAGCACACTTGCTGTCTAGGCCAACTGCCAATGGAGTTCTTGTTCCCAACTAAAACACCCTGGGCCCCGGCTTTACTATTCACATCTCTATTAGCATTCTGGTGTTACACGCTCTGGCAAGTATCACATATCAACAACTGCTCATAGCCTGCGAAGGTTTCTCTAGCAGTCTTCCAACTTTTCCAAACTCTTCCCACAAATATCTTTCAAAGGCTCCCACACCATATATTTAGGTACGGTCACAATAATGTCCCCACTTCTCTGATGCCATAATCTCTCTTAATCACTTTCTCATCCCTGGAACAAAATATCGAACACTCTGAAAGGAAGAAAACTTTACCTTGGCTACTGGTTTGTGGGGCCTAGCCAAAGATGGCTGACTCCAAGGCGAACAGAACATTGTCAAAGGGGCTACACAGAAGACAGCTCCTCAGCCCGTGATAGCCAGGAAGAAGAGAGAAAAGGGAAGAGGCAGGGAAAGTGATCTACTCAGTTTTTGCTCATTGCTTAGACAAAATATCTGCCAGGCAAAGTGAAAGGGAGAAAAGTTGACTTCACTCATATTTTGAAAAGGTTTTAATCCATAATAGGCTGGCTCCAGGGCAGGGTGGCATGGCCAACAGTAATCAAAGAGGGGAAACAGTTTATGGCAGGCAGAAGGTAGCAAAACAAGCAAGGAATGACTGTAGCTCTTTCTGTCCCTTATATCTTTGCTTTCTGTTTTTGTTTTTAAGTGGCTTAGGCTGCCTTAAGGGTGGGCCTGGGGATTGCACTTCCATCCCCTGTGCCTGAATGGGATGTCCCAAGCAAGCACTTAAACCACTGAGGTAACCTGAAAAGCCCCCTGTCCCTTATATCTTACCAGGCTACTTAGGGCAGGTAGCACTCACATCCTTAACCCTAGTGCCTACGACCTAGCTTTGCACCATGAACCAATCCAAGTGTCACACACTCTATATCCAGCTACTTCTGAAAAGCCCCAAGTATGACCCCGTGAGGCTTTGAAGGACAGCTAAACATCCCAATACACATTTAGGTTACATCTCAATGACCCACCTTCAAGCAGGCCCCAGCCCCACTAATAGCAAATCAACTATGGCATCACTGTAATGTAATCACCTTCCGAAAGACCCCACTTCTGAATACATTGGACTTTTGGGGGGAGAGTCTAGGTCTAAGCCATAACAGAATGGCAAGACAGGACAAAGAAAGGGGAAAAAACAAATTATATACAAAACAATGGTAAGATGAACTGGATTTTTCTTTAAAAAAAAAAAAAAACAATATATGACAATACTTGACACAGTGAAAGAGCGTGCCTATACAATGTGTACAGAGAAAGATGGCGTGGTGGACATGAGCACGAACTCTGTGGTCAGACTGCCTGCTTTGAATTCCTTGTTCCAGGTGAGCTGCCTGATCTCATCTGAGCTGCTTTCACCTGCCTGCAGATAGATGTCAATGGACAGAGGCCATAAGATCCAGAGATGGACTAAACAGAAAAAAGGATCAGGACTTCTTCCAGGTTTGATAGGATGCTGCACAGTACTAAGACCAAGCCCAGCGCTGGCAGCCACCAGGACTAAGGCCTAGGTCTACAGTCTAAAGTCTGAAGTAGAGGCAAAGGAAACCAAACACAGTTCTGTCAGATGGCAGCCAAGCAGGTTCAGCAAATTGAAGAGGTTCCCCAGTCCTCTACTCTAAGAAACACTGGCAAGGAACCAGATAGCAAGGGTTGGTCAGAACCAGCTCAGCAGATCCGCTTCCTGGGCTGGAGTTAGACTAAAAGCTCATCCATCACCACACCTAGAAACAGAGCTACCAACAAAAAACAGTCTATACCCTGCTTCCTAAAAAGAGGGGCAGTGTTATATCAATATATAGTCAGTTTAGCCAAGGAGGACTATAAATGAGCCCT